>JAVXUP010002350.1:0-139852 GCA_033070095.1 Escallonia herrerae | reverse complement strand
CCATCTCACACCCAAACCCCTGTCCAAATACCTATTGCCCACAACCATTGCCGGCTGCTCTACTTCAATATAGGAGCGGGAAAAGAAGGAATGAAGAGAGAGGCAGAGAGAGAAATGGCGCCATTGTTACAGAGCTCCCAGCCATGGGTCGAGAAATAGTACGTAACAATCTCTTGCTCTATCTTCTCCCAATTTTGACTCAATTTTGTTTTACATAGTTATTTACAAAGTTTTGATCATCCATTTATCTAATGTTTGTAATGCAAAATCAGTCGACCCAAGCAAGTGAAGGACGTAGCCCACCAAGACGAGGTCGTTCGAGTCCTCACCAACACCCTCGAGACCACAAACGTAACCACTTCACTCCCCCTTCACCAATACTTTGCTTGTAATTGATTGTCTGTTTCAAATATTGCGAACCCTATTGATATGCTGAAATGGGGTTTTTCAATTTTTAAAATCACCACGCAGTATATTGTTAGCATAAATGAGCTTAATAGCTCTAGGGTTATTCATATTTGCTCTACCCTTTTTGAGATTGTTATGATTTTTTTGAATATTTGGTTGTTTTGCAGTGTCCCCACATGCTATTTTATGGCCCACCGGGCACTGGGAAAACGACCACTGCGCTTGCCATTGCGCATCAGCTTTACGGGTACTTTGCTTGTTTGTATACATGTAAAATTCTCGTTTCATTTGAGTACTCCCTCCATTTCATTGGATTTGTCCCCTTGATTTTTTTTTTCAAATTTCTAGAATAGATTTTTCGCACATGTAAAAATTGAATAGACCTCGAATAGCCATTACATAATAAATAATAAGTGTACGGCAAGCCAAGCTAGGGTAGATACAAGGTGTGAAGTCAAGTTTACATGTACTAAATCTATCTTTGGAAGTACAAAAAAGTCAAAGGCGACAAATCCACTGCATGGAGGGAAAACTATTTTTGGTCGTGATAAATCATGGGACATTCTTGATTTTCTATGTCGTGAAAATGTTGTACTCCATTCTTGTGCACATCATAATGTGTTTTTCAGCAGGGTTTGTAAGCGATGCAATTGCTTGTATAAATTGCCGTTTTTTATTAGTTGTATATTTTCCAGTTGTAATTTTCTTACCTCCATTTCATTGGATTTGTCCCGTTGACCTTATTCAAATTCCTAGATTAGATTCAGTACATGTAAAACTGAGTTGACCTCAAATAGCCATTACAGATTAAATATTATATCACATGGCAAGCTAATCTAGGGTAGAAACAACAACTTCACATGCACTATAACTTTCTTAGGAATTGGCAAAAGTCAAAAGGGACAAATCCAGTAAACTGGAGGGAAACCATTTTTGCTTGGGTAAATCACGATATGTTCTTGATTTCTATTAGATTGTGGGAATAGTTTATACAATTCTTGTGCACGCGTTCTTTCTTTTTCAGAAGGGGTTGAGGGCGATGCAATTGCTTGTATGTTTTCCAGTTATTTTTTCTTAGTTGTCATTTTACTCTCAGTCATGTATTTATTCTAAGACAAAGGAGTTGCAACACTTGTTTCTTCATTAGCTTATATGTTTCCATTCCATTTGTTGTCTCAGTTCCCACTTTCAAAGACTGAATATCTGTAACCAAGCAGATGCTTCAAAAATGGTGATTGAATTCCATTTGCACATCTATTTACTGAAACTTGGCATGCGTGTGGGTTGGGAGGGAGGGAGCTTAGCAAAAATATATATAGAGTTTTCTCCTGAAAATAGTTGAAGTTTATCTGGATTGCATGGAGAAGCTATGAATACTTGTTATGGACAAGAAGTTGTTCTAGGGTTGCAATTTGAAATGGACTCAATCTCTTGCAAAATTGGTAATCTGGGTCCCAGTTTTATACAATATATGCACCTGAGTACAATGCATATTTTTAAGCGTTCATATCGTTTGGAAGTATCCTTAAACTTCTGAGACATGTTTAGGAGTTTTATTCATTCATTCTTAAAAATTTCTCCTGTGATGTCTTGTATCTATTGATACCCGGCAAAATTATGCTAGGAATGGAAGAGCTATCCACGGAGGTGTAAACTATACATGCTTTGAAATTGAAGAGCTAATATTAGAAAGTCTATATGAATTGGCCACCTTATAATAGAAGAAGATACGATCAAATTGTTTTCATGCACCATTTTTTCCTTAGCTGTCCATCATTGCATGATTATGCATGTTGAGAGAAATCCATCGTTCCATTCACAAGCACGTTCACAGCATAGTAATTTATGTGGCTACTGTCTAGTAACATTGTGAAAGAGAACTTATTTTCCACTAGAGGTCAGAGCGTACTTTTCAGTTGGGGAGAGCACGAGAGGCAGAGATCCAACTGTAAAGTTACGTACAAGTATGTACTTGTTGCGAACAGAAACCCTTGGTGTACTATCAAATTTATAAGTACAAGCTAAGCCAGCGGAAGAGGGAAGAAAGATAATGGATAAGAAGCATTATAGCTTTAGACTGACGGTTTTGTAAGGATTAAAGAGAACATCATTCCACTCAATATCATATTGAAGGTGAGTTATAGCTACCAGCAGGACATTGCAGTTACTGAAAGGGGACAGATGCTTTGTGGCATTTAAATACTATTGGGGCCGATGTGCCTCCCCGTTATAGTGGTGGAGGTTCAAGACATGAGCTTGTCTGGCTTTGTCTGAATGGACCATTTTCTTTAACAGGCCTGAACTATACAAGTTGAGGGTGCTGGAGCTCAATGCCAGTGATGACCGTGGGATTAATGTTGTTCGCACAAAAATAAAAAATTTCGCTGCTATTGCCGTTGGTTCTGGTCATCAAGGGTATATAATCCTATCCCACAAATTTTTTTGCTTGTAGCCTCGTGTCCTCTTGCTCATATGGTAGCCTCTCTTCTACAATCCAGGGGTTATCCTTGCCCACCTTATAAGATTATAATCCTTGATGAGGCAGATTCTATGACTGAAGATGCTCAGGTAAGTTTTGTGTCTTTTATTATATACTAAATTCAATATTGTTGTCATAGAAATGTAACTTCACTTCTTGCTTTTACAGAACGCCTTACGACGTA
Organism: Escallonia herrerae; assembly: GCA_033070095.1. NCBI lineage: Eukaryota > Viridiplantae > Streptophyta > Magnoliopsida > Escalloniales > Escalloniaceae > Escallonia > Escallonia herrerae. The sequence goes on along the minus strand of JAVXUP010002350.1, from coordinate 136,781 downwards.
CTATGGAAACTTACTCCAAAGTTACAAGATTCTTTTTCATCTGCAATTACATCAGCAGGTTACTTTTCTAATGTTCTTTCCATATTGTCTTTGTGTTTCTCTTACACTTGCAAGCTCGTGCACGTGCACACACACGTACATGTACACTTGTGCCTCAAGAGCCTAATCAAAGCAGAATTTCTACATTAAAGCTTACTAGATAGTGACCTAATTAAAATTTCCAATTTACAAAAGGGACCACCGCTGCCTTACTCTAGTTTCGGTACCATGTGTGCCCCTTATCTGCCCAGAATACTCTGTTACCCAGAATACATGGGTAGTAACATTGGTACCACATGTGAGGCTGGTTATGGTTTCATTCATATGCTGTTGTTGGCAAACAATGTTGGGTGGCTTTGCATGGACTTAATGTGTGAGACATTTGATGGTTTCGTCTTTGTGCTTTGGAGGCGGGCGTGCTGTGTGGCCTAAGCATTGACGCAATTACATAGTGGCAAATATTTTTCTGAAAAGTTCTCAAGGATCAGTAAGTGATATTGAGGAGATTTTGGGCTGTGTTTTCTTAAGTGAGAAGAGTGTAAATGATCAAGCAGCTTGGATTGAAGCTCAGGAACTCGATAAAGTTCCATCATGACTCATTGCTTTATTGGGTTTTCTACTACCCTCACTCTTGTTTTCGCTCAAAGTGGTACAATAAGGGGTTATAGTCTGTTGACCATGGTTAGCCTGCATGCCTAGCACTTGTGGGTCTTGGCTTGGTGAAGTCAAAGCATGACTCTTATTTTGACATGGATGTCATCTGAGCCCATTTTGTGGGCATCCATGGTACATTTGTTGATGAGCTTGTGGATGCTTGGGCATGCGTGGGCATTGAGGAAAGCTAAGTATGGTGCATGGGTTTGCCATGGTGACACATGACAGCACGGTGAAATGATTTCAGATGTGATTGTAGAGTATTGTGCAGAAATGAAATAATGAAGAGGAGGAAATAACTCCAGGAATGCATAGAGACCTTTAGTTATGACACATTTGGGTTCTTGAGCATCACATTTCTCAAAAGCATATATGCTGAAAACTTCAAGTTATTGTAAACTCCCCTCATCCGAGAGGCCACAGCGTCATATAAGCTACTAGAAAAGGAGGTTCCTCGATAGCAAAGTGCTCAACCATGAAGGACCTCAAGGAGGTGACATGCAGGTGACAAGTAGGTGGCAAGCATGTAGGTGACAAGCTCGTTACAACAGCTTACCACAAGGCTAAGTAACCTTTTAGATGTAGAAAACAAACGTATGAGAAACCCCTGTAATGAAATCTTAGTAAAATTAAAAGCAAAGTTAACTGGTAAGACTCTTAACGACAATTCGGACTAATAAACCTCCAAAATAGCTTCCCACAGGTCAATGCTTGAGCTTTTAATGCATCTTCCATGTCTCTTATACAGTTTTTTAGTGGTTTCTGCCATTGGCAGGCATGGCATGACTTTGGTGTCAGCATGCATGTTTCATCTGTGTAGGGCTGCTAGTGTGTTCAGTGTGTGTTTGGGTTCTGTATACAGGCATGGGCTGACTTGGGTTGGTCCTCAAGAGCATGATGCGCTTTGTTATTTGGGCATACTGTGGGTTTTTAAGGCATGGCTTGCTCGTTTCTTTTGTTGCTCCCACCCCTGAACCTCGCTCCCGAATCTCGTATGCGCTCCTGCTCCCACCCCAAAACCCAGTATAGCACTGATGCTCCCACTCCAGAACCTCGTAGCCGCTCCCGCTCCCACCTACACTCCGTGCTACTAAGGGCTTGACAGTTGGCTTTTTGTCACAGGACAAACATTGGCATAGTATGATAAAACAACACTTAGGTGAACTAATACTGAGACCTCACAGTCTCACACTCACTTTGGGCTGCCCGAATGCGAGAATTAGAGCGATTGACCCATTTTGGACATCAATATCTTTCAATAATCACTTAGGGTGCAAGTAGGCAAGTTCAATCTGTTCATCATGGAGAGTGAAATGATGGACAGAAATCCTAAAACCCAATTGGGAGAATGCTGTTTCCAGTAACATTACTTTCAAAAAACAAAAAACGAAATAAGAAAAATCCACACCCTGTCTGTTAATTTCCAAAATACAGCAGTTTGAAGTAATGATGCCCCCCACCCACAAAAAAAAAGAAAGAAAGAAATAGGAAGGGGATTAGAGTTAAAAATTTCTAGATCACTTATCAGTTAAGATTATTATTTTCTAGTCAGGTTTCTACTCAGAGGAAGTAATAAAAAGTAATCACATGAACTCTGATGTAGGGCGGAACGGGCCTTACTAAAGGCATATAAGGCTGTCCTACAAGCTGGTATGGTGGTCTAGGGCTTAGAGTTGTACGGTTTGTGATTAAGAAGCTAGAGTTAGGATTAGGATTTACGGGATAAATTTTGGGGCTGTTTAGGTGCTGTGAACAGTAACTGATAACAGTGTTTTGGTTTTTTTATCTTCAAACAAACGGAGAAAGGAATACAAACAATAACAAAACCTTAGAGTCTCACTAAGGCCTTCTAGGAGTCTCACCTAGAAGAGATTCAATTCTAACCGCTGAAAGAAAGTAGAAGCTGCTGTAATTCTATTACTCAAGTTGTCTCAACAGCTCTTAGAATGCTTGTTTACATAAAGAAAAACAAAAGAGACCTTTCCTACTAATTAAAGGATTCCTATATTCTAGAATCTACCAGATTAGGTCCTAAACTAAAGACTCAACCTTATGACAAAAGCAATATGAAAACATAGCAAGTACCAAAGACTAGACCTAATAACAAAAGAACTTAGCAAAAAATGTAACTTCTGATCTGGCTTACATTAGTCAAAAGACCTACATACCCTTTGCTCAGAAATCTGCACAATCAATTCCACACTTTACACCATCGAGTTTTGAAGCTTGATAAAACCTGTAGAGGTTGGGATTAAACTTCTCAAAATCTGCTGCAGTACTTCATGTGCTTTCAAGAGTGGTTTACCACGCCACTTCACCATAAACTTGTGTTAATTTCCGTGACGTGTTGAAAAAACGCAATCTTCAATAACATGCTCAATTTCGGGAAGCGATTTTGAAGTTGGAGGTAGTTGGATGTTTTTATTACTAGTTTCGTCAACTTGATGACCGTCTAATTGGAAATTCAGAAGGTACATCTAGTAAATAAGCATTCTCTCCGGAAGTGATTTTTAATGTAACTCTTGGTATGTGCCTGTGGGAAACCATGACGTTCTTAGCCGCACCATGACTGAATCACCCTCCTTGAATTCTAGGACCTTTTATGCCCATCTGCTGCTCGCTTGTACTGTTAGTTGCTAGCATTCATTCTCCTGCCCACTTCATCATTAATATTGTAAATGTGATGCGCAAAAGAGTTGCCATCTTCACTAAATTGAAAGGTTATACCCAAGGGTGCAAGGTCTATATGCTGCCTAGGCTTCAATTCCGATGCAACTTTAAAAGGAGATCTTGTAGTGCGATTAACAAAACTGTTGAAACCAAATTTTGAGGCAAAATGTTGTCCCAAGTTGCAATATGATCGTTAACAAGACAACGCAACAGATTACCAAAGTTACGGTTGACAACTTTGGTTTGACCATCCGTTTGGAGATGAAAAGGAGCTCGAGAACATTTTGTACTCAATTTGGTCCATACCGTTTTCCAGGAATAACTCATGAACTTCACATCACGATTGGAAGCAATGGACTTAGGAAGCCCATGTAGGTGAACTACTTCCTCAAAGAACAAATCAGCCACGTAAGAACCATCAGAAGCCTTCTTGCAAGGTATAAAGTCGGCGATTTTGGAAAAACGATCCACCACAACATATATAGAATCAAAACCCTGCTCGTTCTAGGTAGCTTAAAATCCTTGCTTGTCTCTTCCCACAGTCGATTAGGAGTAGGCAATGGCATATACAAGCCAGTATTTTGCTTAGAACCTTTCCCAATTGACAAGCTCTACATTGTTTGATGACTTTACATACATCCTTCTTTAAGCTTCGCCAAAAGAATCAATCCTCCACCGTGGCAATAGTCTTATCAAAGTTCAAATTGACCTTCTAAACCTGACCCATGAAGCTCCCATATCACATGATCTAGAAGGGAGGTTTTTGGCAAGCATAATCCATTTTCATAAAGCAAAGATCCATCCAAAAGTTGAAAATCAGCTTGCTGCTCTGCAGCATCGTCAAGAAGAGAAGAGTATATACTTCCGAAATCCGTGTTGTTAGAGTAGCAATAAACTGCTTGAAGCCAACCGTAGAGAAGGACATGCTTACAAAGAGAGAGGTTTTCCTTTTAAGTGCATCAGCCATGTTATTCTCTACTCCTGCCCAGGGCTTCAATCTAAAGGTTTATTGCTGAAGATAGTTACTTCAATTGGCACGTCTTGAACTTGCATGATTTTGAAAGTTAAGATACCACAATGCTTCATGATCCACGTATGTGACAAAGTCCTGGCAAATGAGATAATAATGTCAATCCTTAAAATGACTGAACCACTGCATAAAACTCCCTACTGTATGTAGAGTGTCTCTTCTTGACATCATTAAGCTTCTTGCTAAGATAGGCTATAGGATGTCGTCCTTGGCTAAGGACAGCTCCAATACCCACATGATGAGTCACAAGTGACCTCAAAGACTTCTATAAAAATCTGATAAGCGTAGAAGTGGAGCTGTAATCACCTTGGACTTTATCTTTCAACTGCCTTGCTTGCTTCCCCTGTCCAATTAAAGATTTGATGCATTCTATTATTCGTGCCATAAAAGTATCAAATGTTCAGAATAAACTGACTGCAGAATGTAGCCTAACCGTGAACACTTTGTACTTCATGTATAGTACATAGGATAGGGCAATCAACAATTGTTTTAACCTTGTCCGGATCAGCCTCAACACCTTTAGAGACAACAAAGGCCAAGAACACAACATGGAAATCATGAAGGTACACTTCTTCAAATTGAGGTAGGGTTTTTCATTCCTAAGAACTTCCAAAACCTGCCTTAAGTGTTCTTTGTGTTGCTCATGGTATTGACTATAGATAAGGATATCATCGAAATAGAAAACAACAAACTTCGGCAAAAAAAGAACGCAAAACCTGTGTTATAAGCATCATAAAAGTGCTCGGAGCAATAGTTAGATGAACTGGCATGACTAGCCATTCATATAAACCATCTTTGGTCTTGAAAGCTGTTTCCCATTCATCTCTGGGACGGATACGTATTTGATGATATGCTGTTTTCAAATCAAGCTTCGAGAAAATTACTGCTTCCGTCGTCGTGTTTAACATGTCATTGAGTCTAGGAATAGGAAATATGTATTTAATAGTGATCTTACTGATTGCACGGCTGTCCACACACATACGCCATGACTGATTCTTCTTTGGAGTTAGCAAATGAGGTAACCCACAAGTACTTAGGTTCTCTCGAGTAAAACCTTTAGCCAATGACTCATCAACCTGCTTTCCCAGCTCCTCATACTCTTTTGGGCTCACGCGATGAGTAGGTAAATGAGGTAAAACCGAACCAAGGACCAAATCAATCACATGTTGAATGTTACACATCCGGGGGAGTTGCTCTGGTAAATTGCCGGGGATCAAGTCAGAAAATTCTGCAAGGATGCTTTTCACTTAAATTGGTTGCTCCCCAGCTCCTTTCACTGGTTCAGCTACCTCGTGCAAAACCAAAGTGAAAATAACATTTTCTTCTTTACTAGCTTCTTCAAAGGCATGTACATTCAGAATCTCTAGTTGTTGCCTTCTCTCTTGTGGAATACACCTTAGAGTTTCCTTAAAGGTGGAAGGACTTTTGTGCGCCCGCTGTGCTTTAGAGTATAAGTATTCTTACAACCATCATGCTGCACATTAGGATAAAAAAGCCACGGTCTTTCAGGCAACATATGGCAGGCTTCATTGGCAGGACATCAAATCGCATAGGTTGTTCAAAATCTTTGCTGATTGAAAAAGTAACCCAAGTGATTGAAAAAGTAACCCAACAATGAAAACTTACAGGATTGAAAAATCAGTCACCTAAGTGACCCTACAAGGATTAGGATGCTTTTCCATCTTCAAACCAAGCCTGTCAACAAGCTCTTGTGAAGCTACATTCAAGCTGCTGCCTCCATCGATAATGAGAGTGCATAATCTTCCTTGACAAGAGACTTAGGTGTGAAAGATATTAGTGCGACGCCAATGCTCTTCTATGGGCTTAGGGATTGTCTACAGTGGTCTCCTAACAAGACTAAAGCCTTCCTGTACATCCCTCATAATAATTAACATCTTGATTCCTTTGTGTTTCATTACAGTTCGCATCTTGTTCCAGCGTAATCTTAGATTCAGCCTGCGGCTCTTCCATACAAAAGTGTTGCACTTAGACAGTCAACAGCAAAATGATCACGACCACCACACTTGTAGCATAGTTTAGCAATGTTGCCCTATTCTAAACCACTTGGAGGCTTTCCTTTAACCGTATCACCACTCGTAGGACTTCAAACAGTGGTTGCTGCCTCTCTTGGGAGGTTGGTTAGAGGGTTTGGTAGAATTTCCTTGAGCACGGTTGCTCGTGCCCCGACTAGAGGTTCACATCATCCAAGATAGTACAGTGTATGGCTGCCATCTCAAGTTGGAAATCTGTTTGCGGGCCAGATTTTCAACGAGCAGCAAGTTGACCGGAAGTTTCCCTCGCACTGTTTCGAATTGTGAGCTTATGAAACTCCTCTGTATATTCTTCAACTGCCGTATTACCCTGCTGAAGGCAAAACATCTTTGAGTACAAAGCTTGCTCATAGTCGGCAGGAAGAAAGTGTTTTTTTATCTTTAACTTCATCTTATCCCAGTTATCAACAGGTGCTTGATCAGTTTTAGAAAGCAAATCCTCAATGCTATGCCAGCACAAGCAGGCTGCACCCTTCAATTTTGCCTTCACAAACCGAACTTTCTTCTTTTCAGGTACAAAGTACCATTTAAAGTAATCTTCCATGGCCTGCCAGTCAAAGAAGGCCATCGGATTGAGTTTTCGACAAAATTCAGCAACTTCAAGACATACCTTCTTGGTGACATCATCAGGCATCTGATTCACGCCAAATCCTCATCCCATTATATGACGTCGACCTTTCGCCTCGTTTCTTCGTCGCCTTGTAGTAGAACATGCATCGTTATTATTATCAGATTCAGCCTCAATATTCTTTTTACCTTGACCTCTTTCCTAGACCTATAGTATGTCATTGAATTGACGATTAATGTTTTGAAAACTTTTCTTCATGCCTCTAGAGTGAGCTTTGAATGGCAGAAATTCTTCTTTCAAAAAACTAGCATCGCGGCCCCTAAATTGTGTTTGGAGCCCATCATATTGTTAATGTTACCGTTCCTTAATTGCATACAATTGGCAGCCAGGAACAACCGCCTACGATGCCAAAATTGATATAGGATGGGCCTTACTAAATGCGAAGGGTATATAAGGCCGTCCTACAAGCTGGTATGGTGGGCTAGGGCTTATATTTGTAGGTTTTGTGATCAATAAGCTGGAGTTAGGGTTTAGGATTAACGGGATACATCTTCGAGGCTTAATAGGGCGCTGTGAACAGTACCCGATAACACTGTTTTTGGTGCTTATATCGACAAACAAACAGGGAAAGGAAAAGAACCAATAACAAAACACGTAAGTAGTCTCACTAAGGCCTTCTAGGAGTCTCACCGAGAAGAAATTCAATGTAATCCACCACTAAAAGATAGCAAAAGTTGCTTTTCTTAATAGCTCTTACAATGCTTGCTTATATTGAGAAAGCAGAGCATTGCTATATTTTAGAGCCTACCAGATTAATTAAACAAAAGACTCAACCTTATGACAAAATGAAAATGAAAATATTGTTACTACCAAAGACTAGACCTAATAGCAAAAGGACTTGGAAAATAAAGTAACTTCTAATGTGCCTTACATTAGCCAAAAGACCAAAAAACATTTATTCTGCGGTTTAGTTTACTATGGAAGCACTCTCATTTAAGCATGTAAATTCTTGGAAAGTCAATCAATTTTGAATTTCAACCCTTTTTTTTTTTAATTTTAATATTTGCAAATTTGCATCTAGAACAAGACGCACAATACGATGGATAAAATCTAAGGAAGACATGTATCTTTTTATTTGGATGTGTACGGTGCAAGAATAGGATACTTCATAAGGTGAAAGCGAAAAATACTGTGTAGAGTTGTTTTGTTTTTCAAATCTTAGTAAAGAATCTTAATGCCTTGATATTAGTATTGTCCGGATTTTCTTATTACTTAAATATATCTTGTTTAGGATCATAGAGCCGCTTGCTTCTAGATGTGCAAAGTTCAGGTTCAAACCACTTTCGGAGGACATCATGACCAGTCGTATATTACACATTTGCAGAGAGGAAGGCCTAAATTTGGATTCAGAGGTGTGGATCTAGCTATTGATATCTGTTTTAGAAACTTTTGCCCGTGAGTGAAATGGCCTCTTATCTTTGTCTGAGTTTTGTTTAACATCTTTGCAAGTGACGATTACGTCTATTTCTCCTTATAGGCTCTTTCAACCTTGAGTTCCATCTCACAAGGCGATCTTCGTCGGGCAATAACATACTTGCAGGTTAGAGGAGGTTCCACTCTGAAACTTATGATCTCATACTCTCGATAAATTTGATGGATCATGTTAATTTTTCAGTGAAAGTAGCCCTGGAGTGAGCCTCAGTATAACTGGTTTCTTGCTGCTTATATTACCTTATAAATTCCTCAACACCATATGTAGAACTACTTCTAGTTCCGAGAATATTGTACGACTATGAAACTTCACTTCCATTATCATTGTCCCATTCTTTTCGTCCTTGAGTAAATTCAAGTTTAGAGTTTTGATGCAGGGAGCTGCTCGCTTGTTTGGATCTTCTATTTCATCCAAGGACTTGATTTGTGTATCAGGGGTATGCCAGTGTTAAAGTTTAAAAGCTTTTAATCCATTTCAACTCCTACTTCTCAATCTTAAGAAGGTTGTAGTTTACAGCTTTTGATCCTTCTGTTTTCTTCTTTAAATGATAGAGCTTTACATATTCCTCTTAGGTAAGCAGCAGTTATATAACTTTTACATCTCTGTTATCTATATTGGAAGTATTGCTAGTGCCATTTTGCAGGCCGTAGCAATGTTAGTTTTCGTATCGTTAGTATATTGTAGTGATGCTTGTTCAGTCACTCTCTGTGAAAACTATTTACCAATTGTAGTCTAAACATATTTATTTGGAGATTTTAGCTTACAAATTAAAGTTATGGAACTTGGTCTGGTGGATTTGAAATCATGTAAATGTAACATCTATCTAGCACGTGGACTGTGGAGTCTCTTGCACCGTAGTTCTAAAAATGCACCTTGGTTCTAATATTGGTGAAGCTATTTGGTTATAGATCTGGCAGCATCTTCATACTCGTAGATATCCAAACTTCCTGAACATGCTAAATAAAATACATATGATTTCAAAGTTCATGAAGATCTTAGCTTTATACTTGATAGTGAAGTCATTAAGCTCATAATCAATAGTCTGGAGTAGCTTGCTCCATCATTAAGGTGTTTGTAATGTCCATGCTTTCTTTTCCATAATCATCTATTGCATCACATGTAAAAGGGAGCCTAGAACTCTTGCCAAGGTTGAAGAAATCTCTTGTGACTTTTCATATCTCTCTCTCTCTCTCATTGCGATCTTGCTAATATAGTATTGTGGTACCGTGGTGCATCTGCTTCTGAGTTGCATGCTTCCTCCAGGTCACCAAGACCTTTTAGCAGCACATGACGTGTGCCGAATGTTTCTGCTTTAGATTAGATTAGGCTTGCATGTTACTTGCTGAGAAATTAAAATCACATAGTTCTGAGATGACTGTAGAAAACCAATAAAATCCTGGTATCTTGTTCGCCTTTAACTTGAGGATTTTGTTCCCTACCAAAATTGAACTCCTTGTTTTGGGCACTTCCATCTGGCTCCTTGTATTTATCAGGTTATCCCGCAGGAGGTTGTACAGGCTCTTTTTTCAGGTTGCAGAAGTGGTAATTTTGACTTGGCAGACAAGGAAGTCAAAAATGTAATTGCAGAGGGGTATCCAGTTTCCCAGATGCTTTCTCAGGTCTCACTGTTGCTTTATTTGTTCGTATTTCAACCAAATAGACCAGTTTCTGTATCTTAGGAACTGACATTATGCATTTTCCAGTTGTTTGACATGGTTGTAGAAGCTGATGATATCTCAGATGAACAGAAAGCGAGAATATGCAAAAAATTGGGTGAAGCAGATAAGGTTACTATTCTTAATCAAGTTAATCTATTCCTGCAGTCTCTGTCCTTTGTATCCATGCTTTTTGTTCTTAGAATTAGACATGGTCCAGAAACACATCACAGTTCAATAACTGGACATCAAATAACTCAAATTTATTATAACGGAACAAAAGAATGGGCTTTTTTAACAGTCATAATTCAAACACATTCCTTAATCAATCATTTCCGAGCATGCCTTGTGCAATTTTTTGCTGTGCACCAAATATTTGTTTTGAACGTCTCAAAATGGGATTTGCAACGTGCCACGGGTGCCTGGATTTGACATCGAAACTTTATCTACTCCTTCTGATAGATAATATTTGCCCCCATCCCTTTTTCGGTTGTTTCAATTTTTGTCCCCTTTAATGAACAGCGTCATAATGTTCCATCTCCACTTATTGAAGACAGAAAACCCAATATAAACATACAGCTTGGTGGAGGCCATTTCAATTACAACGTTGAGTTCTAAAATTCAAAAGACACAAGAAATTACTTTGATAGAACAAATCTTTAAAGTCTTAGTAGGGGCGGTGTGGTGGAGGTGGCAGTGGCAGTGGCCAGAGGCAATAACAGACACTTGTCAGGTAGTCGGTCTGGTCGCCTACCTCCATGAACTCCATGAGTTCCTGTCATCGGCTGGTCAGTGATCGGGTCACGTGCCGGCTGTACGTCCAGTCATGCAATCTCCGGATGCTGCCACACAGAATTAGATAGTGTACCAGTGCCAAATTTTATGCAAGGATCAAATTGAAATGAGAAATTTGTCAGTAAGTTGTCCGATTAGCGTAGAAACAAAAACCTGTAAAAGGGCTGTAAGCATGTTGGTGCTGGATTCGTAATGGCATCAGCATTGAAGAGGGGCCCCAGCTGGATGAGATGGCATAATTCCTGATTGTCGCAATGTCTAGCCTGCATCTCTCAAAGGATAAGAAATAGAGAAACCGATAGCTACTAAACTTATTCAGTAAATAAAAAAAAAAAGAGAAGAAAACCTCTTCTCTATGCATTTCCTTCTTTGATATCAAATCCTTAACCAAACATAAATTCTGGTTCGGGAGGTTAAGATCGCTCCCTTATGCAATGGTCGTTTTGCAATCAACACATTTGTATGTGAACTCAGGTGCTACACCAACTTATTTAGCAAAGCATAACGCAAAAGTCACTTTTGCTTTTTGGGGTTTGCAGCGCCTTGTTGATGGAGCAGATGAGTATTTGCAGCTGTTGGATGTAGCGAGCAATACAATGCGCTCACTTTGTAACATGCCAGAAGAATTTTCCTTTGAGAATTAGGTAGTTGGATGTATGATGGAATGAAGCTTGCTCATCAAATTATGTATGTTCTACATGTAAGATTATGTTTTTATTTGCCAACTATCTATTAAAATTTTCTTTGTTCGACTCTGCCGATGGAGATGTTTAGAGTGGACCAATTCTCACTAGCAACAGTACTAGCGTGGGCATATCTTGAACGTAGAAGGAAGTGGACTGCCAACTTTTCCGCATGTTGGTGTCATTGGCAATCGTGATTTTAGGGACATCCTGATGGCTGCTACCAGAGAGTACCATCTCTGTATGGACAAAGGGTGGTAGGCATGCACAACATTTTAATAACCCTGACATGCTATGACTGTTCTTGTTTTAATAACCCTGCATTGGCCCACTGCCCCCACATTTGCCTTTAATCTCGCCGAGACTAACACCTTCCTCGTGTACGCTCCACCTGTAAATCAACACAGAGATAAGAGAGTGAGGAACCGGGAGACAGGTCCTGGGTTGCTTTCGTTTCTTTCTTCAGCTTGAGTTTTGAGATGGCTATAGACGGCTCATTCAAGAAACCAGGATCCATTCCTTTCAAGTGGGAGATTCGGCCGGGTGTCCCTAAGGTCCAAGAACATCAGGATCAACAGCAGCAGTCACCAGGTTACTACCATCACTACTCGTTCGTTCAACAAGAGCAGCAGCAAAAACAGAAGGAAAAGCTTAGCGACCATGATCGTTCTTTTCCAAGCACACCCCAAAAGCTTAGGCCACCACCCGGTGGACTTTACTTTCCATCTCCACCGGAGCACCAGAACCGCTCCTCTCGATCAACTCTGCAATCACGTTCTCAGAGCCTACGTCGTGACCGTCCCAACTTATCTCCTGAAATTGTTTCATCTGGTTGCTTTATAAATCCGTTGCTGAGGCGAAAGTATGAGGAAGAGGACCAACAAGCTCAAGCCCGAGTCCCACTATGCTTCAGAACTCGAAACCTTGTCCAGATTGTCCGTTTCAAGTTGAAGGTTCCCATCACTATTTCGCGACTCACGATCTTCTTCCTCTTTCTCATCCTACCGGTCATCGCCACAACCAGTACGTGATGCCGAGTGGACGGGCTTTGCGCTATTCTAGATGGTTTACTCGCTTTTGATTTATTACAAAGAAAATGGTGTGGATTAAACATGCCCAACGCGTAAGCAAAGATTGCAACGAAGTTGAGAGGGGAGTGTGGGTGTTTCGATGTGCCTAACATGGTCTCTTCTGGGCAGGCTCAATGGTTCAACCTTCATCATGGTCAAATAAAAGCGTTCTGATAGATTTCTTCTCTTGAAACTACTTGTTCTAAACGCCGCCGCGCTATGGATTTGGGCAGCTTTCCAATGGAAGAGTTGTTACAGGCCTGCTTTATGTTATTTCTGGAGAATGATGGTCTCTTTCTTTATCATTTTTCTTTTCTCTTGTTTGGGTGAACCAAATTTACCCGATTGAAGGAAAGCAGGATAAAGACAAGGCAATTGTTCTTAGATCTCATCATCAATTGCACCAAACCGGTGCACAAGCTGATGCCACTGTAGTTTAGCCAATGAAAAAGTTTGACACAGTTATCTTGGCGTTTAACTAGAATTTTGAAGTATTTATTTACTCACAATTAAGTCTACTAATATATGGGTGCTTTCGTGTATCCAATGGCAGTCAATTCAGACTCTCAATAGACAACTTACACATATGAATGTAAATCACCTTCGTCTAGTTTAATTCATCTGTGTGTTCTGTTTACTCAAAAGTATTTTCTAGCATGAGAACATTTGAGAGGATGTGTTGAGAATGTACTCTCATCAGAAAATAGCAATTCACACTTGATTGCATAACCCTTGTGAGATTTTCATCGATAGCTAATTAATTTTCAATTGGATATTCTCACATGATACCAAAGCGGGTCATGCAATCCCAATTATAAGTTTACTGTCTCTAATCTTAACTCGTTCACTCGTTTGCCTCAGCAGTCAAGAGAAGTCATACTACGAACATGCAAGAGAGTGTTTTATAATTATTGTGGGCCTACTTTCATTTAACCTATGCTTGCATTTGGTTTTAATGATAACCTATTGTGAAAATTAAAAAGTTGTTTAATACTCATTTGAGTTCATGAAGTTTTAAGTTACATCTTATACTTGTGCTTTTGACATTGAAACTCTTCAAGACTACCGTGAAGACTACTCAAAGTCGTTTATCAAATTGCAAGTCTTTTCTACTTTGTAGCCGGACTTGGTGAAATAATCAAATTGATGACCTTGACCTATAAGCTGTCCATATAGCTCCCCTGCATGCTTCGGTGGGCATTTTTACTTAAATCGATGCGAAAACTTATTTTTTCAGGTGGGTAAAATCGAAGGATTGGATCTATTGAAGGTAGTATCTCCAACTATAGGACTAAGTCGATTGTATTGCACTACAACGACTGCATTTTTGGAATTTGACTTCCAACGGCTATTTTAGGGACACAGTTGATCGCAGTGCTCTCCTTTGGCACATTTCATGGTTTACTAACTTTCAAGCGAGCATAATTTTTTCCTTCTTATAAAAGCACTTATTCTGGTATAGTACATTTCAACAATTTAATTTATGTCCTTATTCAATGCATAAACAAAAAGCTCCATTCACTCAACTCTCTTCATTTCAAGTGATTGCTGCAGTCAATGTCATCAATACACTTGCATTCCAACTTCAAGTTTTACCTATAACCCTCTAAGGGAATTCAATTGTAAAGAACTTTGCATGCAAAAAAAGGATAAAGGGTTAGAGCATAGCTTAGGGTCGTCAAGCTTTGATGTTTTGGGGAATATAAAGCTTTATCCATAATGTGTGCATGGCCTCAAGGGATTTGAAAGAAGTTAGATCTTAACCAAAAGGTACAACTATTCTAGCAGATTTTGGGGCCTTTAAAGAGATCTCTTTAAAGGAGTAAAAGTAGGCTCGAGGGTGGCCTGAGCCAAACCATCTAAATCTTTATTGCCAAGATCTCTGAACCATTCTCTCTTTACTTTATTACCTTATATCTACTGTGAGATTATGTTGCTTGCATAATTAATATACCTATCTTGGAAATTGTTTAGATAAGTTAATTGGGGACTTCATTACTTGTTTGTTTCTTAAAATTGCTCGGGATTAAGGATTAACGTGCTTACTTCCTTTCAAAACCCTATTAACTCACCTAGGGTTAATTTATTGGTTTGAAGTGATATACGAACCTCGACTCTGAATATTTTGGTTAACACGAAAGGAGTTAATTGTACATGTTTTTGTTGGGCGAACCATGGGTAACTCTTAACTCTGTGCATCGCTTGTTTAACGCTTAGTTGCAAAAAACTCCTAATATGGTGACGTTTCTCTCTCGGAAACTCGCTTTTGCGATCCTAAGTTAGGAGCTCCGTGGGATCTTGTCCCAAGCTAAGATGGAAACTTGATCCCGCTAGTTGGATAGAGATGCATGGAACAAGTGATAGAATACATGAAAATCAAGCTCTTTTCAACTCAATTCATTGTTTCTCTCTTCCTTCAAGTCCTTAAAGTCTCTTTGTCTGTTGTTGCTATCTATGTAAACTATGCTAAACAAATGATAATACTCTTTACGCATTTATTTAGTTAAGCCGCTCCCAATCTCATATTCTTCTTGGTGCTTACGCTTCCCTGCCCCCGTCCCCGCTCCCGCTTTGTGCAACTAAGGTTTAACGAGACCAATGACAGTGTGGAAAAGTTAATATTGAAATCTTTCCCTTTGTTATCAAGAGGGTGGCAAAAGAAAAAAAAAAGCCTAAAAATCTAGATCAGAATGTTTGCCACAAAAGACTTATTTGCCGCAACAATTACCACCAGAACCACTATCATTCCATCTTATTGCGACCATCAAACACCGCCATGTTACCATTACCATACCACAATAATCACCGCAACTATCACCACCGCAAAATTAAGTCTACATTATTGTCATCACCATGCCACAAGAACCACAAACACGACTTCCAAACCATCACCATTGTCACAACTACAAAAAATGAGTCTCCTCCGCCGCAAGTAGGCAGCCACCATGATGATGCCGTCATCACCACCACCGTAATTGACCATTGCAGTTATTCACCCGTAAAACCATCTTCACCACCATATCGCCATTAGCACAACGAGACCACCAAAAATTTGGGCAAGAAGACAATCGTTCACATGCCCTCTTAAATCTGCCTTGTCCATACTGCAGTACATTTTGTATTCATTATCCAATTACCTTCTCAAATTTTCATCCCAACTTTTAACACTCAAATACCATCTTCACCCCCATATCACCATTAGCATAACCAGACCACCAAAACAATTTGGGCAATAAGACAATCATTTACATGCCTTTCTTTATTGGAAAAAGATGGCGATTTAGAATTGCAAATATATGGTCTTGTCAGTGTGAGAATTCGAACTCGGGAGTTTGAGGTTATTCCTTAAGACCTTTGCCACTTCACCCACCTCTTGGGGTTATGCATTCTTAAATTGCCTTGTCCAAACTACAGTACATCATGTTTATTATCCAATTGCTTTCTCAAATTTTTATCCAAAATTTTGACCCTCAAATGATCTAATACATTTTGTTTCATGCATCTAAGTAAGCGGGTCAAATAATTTTAAAATACTTAAACTCATAGCTTGCAACATGATTTGAACAAAACAAAATTGAGGTAGTAATTTGAGAAGGCAACTTTCTGCCTCCAAGTTCAAATTTATCTAACTAGTGAACTCATGAATACCTAAACTTCAACAATCACCTCTTTAATCCCTTATACGAGCTCGTCTTGATCCAGCGATCCTAAACAGTCGGAACTAATGACTACCTTCTCATAATCTAACAATTGGAACTAATAATGCAATGTAGTAAATAGCACCTCACAATTGGGTCAAAGTACGAGAAAGGCCAATAAAATCTTTGATTCCTTTTTGCTGTTGCCGTCCTCACTTCGAGACTCACCTGAGGTGGAGCAGCAAGCAGTTGGAAACGACCATCCAAGCAAGAGGTGCAAACTGAAATACACTAGCTAAGTTGTCTTCTTTACTAGCCACAAAACAGGTAATAAAGTTTTCCTTGTAAATAAGTAAACATACACCACTGCTTTCATTTACTTCATGATTATGTTGGAGAGGACAATTCGTTCTCTTAGTTGACATAAATAGTCTGATATATATTGTTATGCACCCTCTAATTTCTAGAAAATGGCTGGAAATATATAGTCATTCAAAAGTCTTAACAATTTATTGTCGTACGGATGTGATAAGACCCCTCTTTGATCTTTTAAATAATTGAGAAAACATGTAGAGTTGAGGAAGTTTAGGCAAAGGGTAGGATTACCAAATAGATACAGAGGCTGGACTAAATTTGCGTGCATTCCTGATACATTTCACCACAAGATAAAGTTTTCTGTAATTTTATAGAAGGGGGCACTTGCTGTGAAATTTGTCCTTTAACAATTTGAAACGACTAGCTCGGGAACCTGAATAGAGCTTGGTCCCTGTGATGATGCGGAAAATGGTTCGATGCTACGTGGAGGTGCCACAAAGGATGCGGTCTGAGTCAGCTTCCAAGTAGGCAACGCGGGAGACAGCAAGGACGGCGCAAGGGCCGAGGGCAAGGCTCCCCAGACAGGTCGCGAGGGCTGGCAGCGCTGCGCAGGCAGGGTGACGATGAACAGGACCGACAGTCTACGGTCCGTGCTAAGGGAGCAGCGTCAAGGGTTCGTGGACGGGAGCCCAAGTGTGTTTCTCTCACTAGAATTCCAGAGAGAATGTCTTTTAAAGAGAGAAAGTGAAAAGTCCAAATGAGAGAAAGATCCTTGAAAAAGCTCCAAAGTCCACTATTTATAGGCAAAAATGTGCATGTGTCATAAGTTGACATGTGTCACCCCCTGGGAACGACACGTCGCCAGGGGGGCCAAAGCACTGACCCTCCGTTGGACTGCCGGTCCCTAAGTTCGTGCTGCCCTGCCCTTGCAACATCTCTCTGCCTGTCTGAGGAGACTGATCATGCCGCGGTAGCATGGTCAGAGTAGCCCGTTGCCCCAGCCTCCAGTCCAAGCCCTTACTGAATCCCACGGTCCTGGCAGCGGTGGGGAAGACCCGACGCCCAGCTGCCAGGTGGACTAGGCAAGATGCCCTTCCGAAGACCTGCTCCCATCTCGGAGTGACCCGGGGGTCATAGTCCTTAGGGGTGCCGACGCGAGCCCCCAGTGCCAGAGCACGTAGGCCAGTCACGCAGGCACCCCAGCGGAGATAGTGTCCTGGAGGAGTAGCCTATCCCGTGAGCATATAACATGATTGCAGCGCATGGGGCGCGGTTGAGTGCGGGCGACGAGGGTCGCAGAGTGATCTCCGAGCGACAAGGGTCGTTGCGTGGATGGCGCGCGACCGTGAGCGACGGTTGTCATGGCGACAGAGCGGCCACAAGTGACGGTCATCGAGACTACGAGCGACTGTCATCGCGACGAAGGAGCACGGCCGAGAGCGACGGTCGTCGCGACTATGGCGGAGCGCGGCCGCGAGCGACGGTCGTCGTGACAACGGGGCACGGTCAAAGGTGACGGCGTCGGTATTCAAGGCAGGTGGCCGACCCTCGAGGGAGGCCGACCCATTGGGGTGGCCGACCCCCGAGGGTGGCCGACCCATGGGGTGGCTGACCCATTGGGGTGGCCGACCCATTGGGGTGGCCGACCCCCAAGGGTGGCCGATCCCCAAGGTGGAAGGCACGCCGAGGTCGCTTCACGAATGGTTCACGTGACTTGAGCATGCGTTGCTTTGACCGGCCCTCGAGCGTTGAAAAGTTGACCGCTGACTGGGTGATGTGTCGTGCAAAGTGGGTCCCTTAGCGGGTCCTGGGGTGCGACCAGAATAGGGTATGAACATAAGCCCCCTGCGTGTGGCGTGCGCGGAGGGGCAACCCGAGCGGGCGTCGCACGCATAAACGATGTGGTTACAGCCCATCTTGCTGCGGGGGCCAGGGTCCCTGGTGATGGAGCCGGCGAGGACGTTAAGCCCGTGTAGCAGTTTGATTGAGCCGGCGATGGCGCTAGCCCGTGATGGCGCTCAGCCCATGCCGCAGTTTGATTGAGCCGGCGACGGCACGAAGCCCGTCCCGCAGTTTGATTGAGCCGGCGACGGCATACAGCCCGTCCCGCAGTTTGATTGAGCCGGCAATGGCACGAAGCCCATCCCGCAGTTTGATTGAGCCGGCGATGGCGCTAGCCCGTGATGGCGCTCAGCCCATGCCGCAGTTTGATTGAGCCGGCGACGGCACGAAGCCCGTCCCGCAGTTTGATTGAGCCGGCGATGGCGCTAGCCCGTGATGGCGCTCAGCCCATGCCACAGTTTGATTGAGCCGGTGACGGCATACAGCCCGTCCCGCAGTTTGATTGAGCCGGCGACGGTACGAAGCCCATCCCGCAGTTTGATTGAGCCGGCGATGGCGCTAGCCCGTGATGGCGCTCAGCCCATGCCGCAGTTTGATTGAGCCGGCGACGGCACGAAGCCCGTCCCGCAGTTTGATTAAGCCGGCGACGGCACGAAGCCCGTCCCGCAGTTTGATTGAGCTGGCGATGGTGCTAGCCCGTGATGGCGCTCAGCCCATGCCGCAGGGAGGGGTCCTCGTGCTGGAGCATTACGAGCGGAGGCCCCATGATGCCGCACACTCTGGAGAGTGGGTCGGGGATCTTCCATGCCCATGGCGGGGGCGCACGGCGTGGTGAACGGGTGTTATGCCCGGAGGCTTGTAACAGGGTCGTCGTGCATGGGCATGGCGACGATCGTCACGGGGACAATACTTGGTGATGTTGTCGTGGCAATTGAGCGCGGTCGGTGACGAGCATCAAGAGACCATTGGCATTGAGCACGCGTTGCAGAGAGTGAAATGAGTTAAGACGGGTGACATGGGTCGAGGAAACGGCACGCTGGCGACGGGGCCAGTCTCGGAGTTGTCATGTGAGTGCGTGCGACGACGGCCGTAGGGGTGGAGCGTGAGCGCGCACGGCGGTCATGGCGGCGACGGCGCGTGGTTGACAAACTGTGGCGAGGCGTCGGCGGACGGGAGCGTAAAGTAAAGGAAAAGAGAAAGAAAAAGAAAAGAAAGAAAGAAAGAAAAGAAAAAAAGAAAAAGAAAAGAAAATTTCCCACCCCTATATAAGGAGAGGAGGGGGAGGGGGCGGAGGCACCGCCATTTGTGCCCACAAAAGCCAGAGAGAAAAAGAGAGAGAGAGAGAGAGAAAAAAAAAAGGGATGGTGAGAGAAGAGGCGGAAGGGGGCGAGGGGTCGTCGGGGCCAGGGGGTCGGCCGAGAGGAGAGGTCAGTGGCTCTGCGAGGGGAGGGGGGTCGGCCAGCCACGGGGGGTTGGCCGCATGAGGGGGTCGGCCCCGCCAGGGGGGTCGGCCAGTCATGGGGGGTCGGCCGGTCATGGGGGGTCGGCCAGTCATGGGGGGTCGGTCACGCAGGGTGTCCGACAGGCCCAAGTCCCAACCTCACAGCCCGGAGCTACGCCAGCAGCAAAGAAAGTTCGGCAGAAGATGTGGGTGAAGCCGCGAGGGGCCGCGGCGGGTACATCGCGACCGCCGTGGGGTATGATGACTGTACCTGTGCCGGCGCCGCCAGTCGATGAGGCCATACCATCAGTGGGTGTCGAGGCGGCAGTGCCATTGACCTTTGATGATGGCGGTAGGAGGTCTTACGATCCGGAGCCGGATAAGACAAACACATTGCTGGGGGTGAGGGGAGTAGTACCGTGTGTACCGGACCGGGAGCTGTGGAGGGAGTTGGCTATTCGTGTGGCAGATGGAGCGTTCACGACACCGTGGGGTGGTCCGTCGATGGGAGAGGAGCCTCGGCTGTCGTCACCCTACCTTCGCGCGTCGAGCTGGTCGGAGGCGCCTGTGATGTCGCCGAGGTATGTACCGGCATTGTTGATTGGGAGAGAGGACATACCTTGGTCGCCGGTGATGTTCAAGGCCCATAGTGCGATGCCGGTAGGGTGGGACTTTTGGTGGGAGCATATGGTGGAGACACCGGAGAGGGCGCAGGTGTTGCAGGCACTGGGACTGTTACCGGCGATCAATATCACGGCGAGGGGGCTGGAGTTATATAGGGATACGCCAGGGATGACCCGATTGCTGGCAAGATGGAGTACGCAGTCGCATACGTTCGTGACCGAGTTCGGGGAGATCGGGCCGACGTTACTCGATGTGTTGATGCTTACAGGGCTGCCGATACACGGGGAGGTGGATGCACGGGTGACCCAGCTGAGCGGGGAGGAGCGGTTGTTGCAGACGCAGCTACTAGACATCCTGGTGGAGACGAAGAAGCACCGGAAGGGGACGTACGGTGGGTGGCTGCGCCAGTTCTATGGTACGCCGCAGGCGAGGACAGGCCAGAGGTTGGGCAATGCTGCCCAGTTCGTGATGGGGCCGTATCATGGCCGTGATGGGGCCGTATCATGGCAACGATCGGTACGAGTTGGTGGCGTTTTTGGCTATGTTCTTGTCGAGGTAAATTTTTGTACTGTCATGTGATTATGCATGAATATATCGTATGTCCTGCTTGCCATGTAAAACGTCAAACTGACATATGTTGCCGGTCGTTGCTTGCAGGTTTGTGTTTGAGGGGACAACTGAGGATGGCATTTCCCCAAGGGTGTTTCCTTTGGCCATTCGGATGGCGCAGGGAAGGCGGGTCGGCTTGGCTCTGGTGTATTTGGGCATGTTATACTCGCGGCTAGATCAGTTCGTGAATGACGTGAAGCGGTCATATGGTCGGTATCAGGTGGCGACGTACGTGGACTGGATGTTCTTGCAGAGGTACCTGTACGAGTGCTTTCCAGGGTATCGGCCCGATGGATACCCACTCGCAGATCCGTCATCGACGATGGGGAAGTGACCCGTCCAGGCAGGTCACGGTAGGTAGCGTTATGGTGCAGCGGGTCTCGGGCGTTTGCTTGGGCAGACATCAGGAGGCCGGGGTGTCCGTTGGTACAGATTCTAGACAAACGGGAAGAATGCGAGCGACGGCCCTATATGGAGATGCATGCGTCATTTGGTACGCCGCCATGGCTGCACGTGCAGGAGGTGACGACAGATCTGAGCAGGAGAGGCGAGTTAGCGCCAGGACAGCTGGCGCTATTGGTTGCGTATTTTCCCGGCTGGCTCCTAGTGTTGACAGATGATGGCGGGAAGCCCGCCGAGTGCTGCTATTATGTGGCGAGGTATTGCCCGGACCGTATGTCGTTGGCATTCGGGTATGACCTAGAGCCCCCATGCGGTTATGACAGCCCTTGGAGTGTGGCGACGACTTTTGGGTATACATGATATGACAGAGCCCGCGAGTGGCCGGCACCGACGACAGAGTGGAGGCAGCCAGGGATGGAGGTGGCAGGGGCGGTGACAGCGGATTATGCGCATTGGTGGGAGCGGCTGCGAGGGAGTTGGGCCAGATGGCTAGCACAGCCGTCAGGCACACGTCGACAGGTAGATGTGTTCACATGCGACCGAGCCCTGAGTCTAATATCGGCCACAGTCGCGAGGCACTGCGGGATGCTGTCACTGGTGACCGGGAGTTCTGTTCCGAGCTCGGGGAGGGAGGCGGAGGAGGATGCCGGAGAGTTGGGGGACACTGCCCCAGGGGAGGACCGCGGAGAGGAGCTTATTGCAGAGGTACCGAGGGTGCCGAGGGCCGGCAAGGGCCCTTTATCGGCATTGCGAGTGGGGATGATAGAGACAGCGCGTCAGGCTAGTGCTGGTACATCAGCCCCACACATATCAGGGGCGAAGAGGCCGCGCGACGTATTAGAGGAGCTAAACTCTGAGGTTTGCTTCTGTCCTTTCTTTTGTCGTATAAATATGGTTTGCATATTGCTCATAATTTGTGAACTGACAGCGGTTTTGCCAGGGGGACGAGGAAGAGGCGGTCGCGGAGGGTAGCGAGGCTGAGACCGAGATCGAACGCGAGGAGGCTATGGCAGCCGAGGCCGGCAGATCAGTTGACAGTGATGAGACTGAGGCCGTTGAGATATTGGCGGCCGGTGTGACGAGGAGGGTGAGTCCATTGCCTGCTACTGAGGAAACGGTGGGGGCACTATACGGCGGAGAGGGGAGCGATACAGTGATGTTTGATATTGACGAGGACTGGTGGACAGGCATGGAGATGCAGGTTGCGGGAGGTGATGGTGGTGATATGGCGGAGCCTGAGTCTGTTGTTGCTGCCCCGATTAGTGAGCATGAGACACCGGTTCAGGCTGTGGTGGCGCGACGGCACTACACATTGCCGGAGTCTGTGGTTGAGGTTGGCGCTACTCTACTGACGATGCACTCAGCCACGATTGGTGCGCAGAAGGCGGGTGGAATGTCGGAGATTTCTGCAGCGGGCGGCAGTGGCGCGACAGCCAGAGAGATGAGTAGAGGATCCTCGAGCGGTCAGGTGGATGTGGCGACTTGGGGGGGCCTCCAGCTACCAGTGGAGACGATGCGCCAGTTAGAACTGGTGAAGGAAGCATTTCCGCAGACATTCGAGATGGTGGGGGTAGAGAACCCAGTACTACGGATGTGGGTGTCTGCCGGGTTTATGGAGTGGTTGCTGCCGTTCGCTAGTGTGCCGTCGACGGGTTGGACTGCAGAGTTCGTTGCTCTGTCGCTTTCAGAGTTCGCTCCGTTCACATCGCTAGGTATGCAGCTGGACTGGCTAGCAGATTTCTTTAGGTCGAGGAGCGGCAGCCATGAGATGGATGAGAGGCGCGCAGTCTTGGTCATGCGGGAGATGTTGCTGGAGTGGCGCCGTACAGGACTAGAGGCGGAGCGGTCAGAGATTACCGCAGAGTTGGCCTGGATTGACATGCAGGTAGCAGAGATAGAGAGACAGCTCGTCGATTTACAGAGGCAGTTGTCCGATCTACAGAGGCGGCAAGGTGAGGTGGACGGGCGAGAGTCAGAATGGTTGAGGCGACAGGCCGAGCTTGATGCTGGATGGTCAGAGGTACAAGCAGAGCGGGAGGCACTTCAGGCATTCAGCTCCCACCCAGTTGCATCGCTGTTGTCTAGACTTTCTTAGCTTGTATGTTACTTTGCTGTAGTTGTAGTGCTCAATGACGGCTAGTAAACGTTTGATGTATATGTATATATTTTCGATGATCTTGGCTTATTGCATGTTGTGTTCGGTTGCTCTCTTCTTTCTTCTCTTTTTTTTTTGAATGTCTTGCGTGTTTTGGTCACCTGTGAATGCTCTCCCATTCCCGCCCGTAGAAAGTGACTTAGGAAGCATAGGTTGAGAATGAGTGTTAGCTAGGCAGAAGCTGAGGTAACAGCATGACTTTGTATTGATAGGACGTGGGACAAAACGCCATTACATGAGTAGCGTAGAACGCTATACAGATCAACAAAAAAATTACAAGTCTGTAAGCAATGTCGCATGTACAAAAAAATGCTATGAGAGCGCGTACTATGACGCGGGCGGATAGGGCTGGGGGAATATTGCTGTGACTAAACATAATACTTCTTCAGGTAGCGGCCGTTGATGGGGGCCGAGACCTGACCGTCGTCGTGGTTGAGCAGGAGGTACGAGCCATTAGTGCGGGCTTCGTGCACCGTGAAAGGGCCCTCCCAGTTTGGCGTGAATTTAGGAGCTGACATGTTGGCCCGTACATGCTTGGCGGCTTGAAGAACAAGGTCACCCTCGATAAATGAACGTGGCTTGACGGTCTTCCCATAAGCTTTCGTGAGCTGCTCATGATACTTCTTCATGCGGCGCAGGGCCGTGGCTCGTCGTTCGTCGAGGCCGTCAAGTGCCGCCAGCCGGGCTGCTTCATCCCTTGACGGCACTTTCAAGCGGTCTTTGATCGTTGCCGACCGTGGATGGCACATTTCAAGGGATTCATCCGCATGTTATACTGGCGGCAACGATCAAAGACCGCTTGAAAGTCGGTGAGGTGATCACTTTCCTTCCTGGATTTGATAATAAGATCGTCGACGTAGTCTTCCACAGTACGGTGTATCATGTCATGGAATATTGCTGTCATAGCCCTTTGATACGTAGCACCCGCATTCTTGAGGCCGAAAGGCATAACTTTCCAACAAAAATTACCCATAGGAGTGCGGAAGGCTGTCTTGGCACTGTCGTCGGGGTTCATGCGAATCTGATTATAACCTGCGAACCCATCCATGAAAGATAAAGTTTCATATCCGGCGGCGGCCTCCGTAAGCATGTCGATATTGGGTAGTGGAAACTCGTCCTTGGGGCATGCCTTATTCAAGTCCCGAAAGTCAATACAGACGCGGACTTGGCCATTTTTCTTTTGTACAGGGACGACATTAGCCAGCCAAATAGGGTGAGTGATAGGTTCGATGAAGCCTGCCTGCAGAAGGCGTTCAATCTCTTGCTTGATTTTCAATTTGAGCTCGGGGCGGAATGTCCGCGGGTGTTGTCGGATAGGGACGGATCCGGTAGCAATGTTGAGATGGTGTGTGACTAAGGCAGGATCCAGTCCGGGCATCTCATTGTAGCTCCATGCCAAGACATCACGATACTCGTGCAGGAGGGAAACCAATTCCTCTCTTCGGCCGGGGGCGAGTTTTGTGCCAATGTAGGTGTGCCGCGGTTCTTCGCCCGGGTCGGCCAGGTCGATTTCTTCAATATCTTCAGCCTGTGGTTGAGGGCCGTCCTCATAGCAAGGTGGTGCCGCGCCGGGGGTGAGGTCAGGATCTGGCTGGCAATGCTCGGCCGTGCAGCACCATTCAGTCTCTCTAAGGGGGTCGGGGTCGAGGGGGTCTGATGAGGGACCGCCTGGAGCCCCTGTATACCGTCATAATTGATAGATGATTTTGCTGTCCTTGATGATATGTTGAAAGGCCGGCTCAGCCTTTTACTTCTTGGACTTGGGGGAAGAAGGGGGAATTGGTCGCGGAGGCAGGCGGAAGCGGTGGGGTTGACCCATTATTCTTGTTACTTCTCTCGGTTTTGGCCTTGGGAAGCTTGTCCCCGCACAGCTCATCCCAGGTCGGCAGCCTGGTAGAATGTATATGAGTAGCATTCTCACCATCCTCGGCGAAATTAGTGAAGAAGGAGGCCTCGGCGAAATAAGACTCGGCGCATTCAAAGGGGGCTTTGGTTGCAGGGATTGTCATTGCTACCTCATGTCCCGTAGAACCGGCTACCAGCTTCACACATTGGTGGTATGTTGAGGGAACGGCCTTGTTGACATGGATCCATGGTCGCCCGAGCAGGAGGTGAAAGGCAGACTCGCTGTCTATTACGTGAAAAGTAGTGTCGCGACGTACAGTTCTGACCATGAGGTCGACAGTGATATGGCCGAGGGTCGACTGAGGACCCTATCCAAAGCCGGTAATCTTGACGGGGTCATGGATGATTTTCCTTGGGGGAATGCCGGCCTGTTGCAGGGTGATGAGAGGTATGATGTTGATCGAGGCGCCGCAATCAACCAAGGCACGATGGAAGCCTGTGCCATTAACAGTACACTCTAAAAACAGCGGCCGATTGTGATGCTCGACCGGCGGTGAGTCTTCATCCGAGAAGACTAAGGCCGTGGAGGGGATGTGACGTAATTCAGCCTGGATGGCGAAGCATTCGGGACCGAGGCCGGTGGTGACCTCGAGCAGGCAATTGGAAAGATAAGTCTGGGCGGCGGGTGAAAACCCCATTTCATCAAAAAAACTTTTGATCTTCGTTATCTGTCGAAAGGAAGGTATCAATTGCTTAGCTGGAGGAGGCACGAGGGTCAGTGTGGGCTCTGCCGGGGCTTCGTGGATTACAGGCTCGACATGGTCAGTGACAGCCATAAGGGCCTGGTGCTCCCTATTGTTGCGATGCGGTGGGTAGGGATCTTTGCGCACATCGTTGTTCTTCCGTAGCTGCAGGTCGCCCGACGCTACCTTCCTTGCAAAGATGGTTCGCAGTGCATTACAATTTTTGAGCGGATGGCCAAGGGCTCGATGGAAAGGACAGTAGGTGGGCCTGGCCTTTTCTTCGTCTGTGATGTTGGTCCGCATTGGTGGCAGTTGGAAATTTTTGTCATGCGCCACCCATTCTACCAAGAGTTCCTTCACTGTATTCAGATCACAGGGATAGTCAGGTGCAGGCCTTTGTTGCCTTCGCTTGTCGGAGCCTTGGTCCCCATCTGGAAGCTGATGCTTGAAGCCTGCATAGTTGTTGTTGTTGTTGCTACGCTGAGTGATAGGTGTATCTGCTGAGGCCAACAGCGTACTTTGCGGTCAAGGCTTCCATGACTTGACATGACCAACTGTCTCGTAAGTTCGTCGGGCCGTCTCCTTGAGGTGTCCCCATGACCTTAACTGTAGGTTCTCGATATGCACTCGGTAGACGTCAATCATATTTTTGATGCATATGGGAACCAACGTTTTGTCTTTGCTGGAATCTGTGCACTCAAGGCACTTGAGATGAAAACGATGCACATATTTATTCAAGTCTTCTCCTTGGTTCTGGCGAATGCCAGCAATATCAACGATAGTCACGCGCTCGGTCTCGTAATGAAACTTGTCTAAGAACAGCTGGACCATGTCGTTCCAGTTGTGGACGGTCCCTGCGGGGATCTGGTGATACCAAGTGTAAGCCAAGCCTGTAAGGGATTTGTGGAATTCTCTCAACTTTAAGCTGCCTCCTGTACCATACTGCTCCAAGGAGCCTGCGAACCTTGTTAGATGTTCATGGGCGTTTCCCTCACGTCCGTTGAAGAGCACAAAGTTTGGTTGCTTGTACTTGAGGGGGTAGGGTGCGATGGCGATATCATTGGCGTACGGGGCGTGTTCGGTTAGACGGGTTGAGGAGTCCGGCTCGGAATTCCTCGACAGGCGACGGACAAAGGCTTCCAAATCTGACCGAGTGACATAGTTGGAGGATGGTGCCTCATTGCCGGTCAAGGGGTGATGACCGCCTGGTGCGTCGCGAGCCCCCGAGCCCCCAGATGGCACGGCTTGATGAACAGGGACATGGGAGGGTTGGTATAGTACAGGTGCTGGCAAGGGCAGCTGTGCAAGGGCGAGTGTGGGTTGGCGAGACATGTCTATCACTTGGCCAGGGGTTTGGTGTTGCTCAATTGGATACGGATTAGGTTCCATCTCGATGGAGTCATGCGTTTCGGAGGAGCTTCTTGCCGGCATCGGATGAGATGGTGTGACAGCGGGGAGAATATGCTGCAAGACTGGCTCGAGATCCGTGTGTAGCTTGCGGGGCGGCACTACAGAGGGAGATGTGTCGGCTACCGGTAGCGAGGGTGTTGCAAGCCCTACCGCCAAGGGTCTGGATATCCAAGGCGGCAGTAGTCGTGACACTGGGGCCGGGGCGACGTCAAAAGCTGGCCCCGGTCCTGAAGGCTGGATTGATGGAGCGGCCTGCTGTGAGGCCAGGGCTTGTATGGATTTTTGCATCTCCATAATGGCGGCTAGTAGAGTGGTCTGTGAATCTTGCAGAGTGGTGATGGTTGGAGTGAGTTGCTGGATGGCTGCATTTACGAGCACTTGCACGTCAGGGGTAGTGGTTGGCAGCTGGTCTTGGAGCCGCGTGGCGCTAGTCTCTTCCTGATCACCGAGGTGGTGTTCTTGCATGGCGGGGTTGGGTCCTTGGCTGGTTGCCCTGGTAGCTCTCCGTTGCACAGGCATAATGCCTAAGTCCGGAAGGTGTGCAAACCGCAATACGATGCTCACCTCCCCAGCGGAGTCGCCAAAATGATGATGTGGAAAATGGTTCGATGCTACGTGGAGGTGCCACAAAGGATGCGGTCTGAGTCAGCTTCCAGGTAGGCAACGCGGGAGACAGCAAGGACGGCGCAAGGGCCGAGGGCAAGGCTCCCCAGACAGGTCACGAGGGCTGGCAGCGCTGCGCAGGCAGGGTGACGATGAACAGGACCGACAGTCTACGGTCCGTGCTAAGGGAGCAGCGTCAAGGGTCCGTGGACGGGAGCCCAAGTGTGTTTCTCTCACTAGAATTCCAGAGAGAATGTCTTTTAGAGAGAGAAAGTGAAAAGTCCAAATGAGAGAAAGATCCTTGAGAAAGCTCCAAAGTCCACTATTTATAGGCAAAAATGTGCATGTGTCATAAGTTGACATGTGTCACCCCCTGGGAACGACACGTCGCCAGGGGGCCAAAGCACTGACCCTCCGTTGGACTGCCGGTCCCTAAGTTCGTGCTGCCCTGCCCTTGCAACATCTCTCTGCCTGTCTGAGGAGACTGATCATGCCGCGGTAGCATGGTCAGAGTAGCCCGTTGCCCCAGCCTCCAGTCCAAGCCCTTACTGAATCCCACGGTCCTGGCAGCGGTGGGGAAGACCCGACGCCCAGCTGCCAGGTGGACTAGGCAAGATGCCCTTCCGAAGACCTGCTCCCATCTCGGAGTGACCCGGGGGTCATAGTCCTTAGGGGTGCCGACGCGAGCCCCCAGTGCCAGAGCACGTAGGCCAGTCACGCAGGCACCCCGGCGGAGATAGTGTTCTGGAGGAGTAGCCTATCCCGTGAGCATATAACATGATTGCAGCGCATGGGGCGCGGTTGAGTGCGGGCGACGAGGGTCGCAGAGTGATCTCCGAGCGACAAGGGT
This sequence comes from Escallonia herrerae, assembly GCA_033070095.1. Classification (NCBI taxonomy): domain Eukaryota; kingdom Viridiplantae; phylum Streptophyta; class Magnoliopsida; order Escalloniales; family Escalloniaceae; genus Escallonia; species Escallonia herrerae. Next base: position 107,597 of record JAVXUP010002350.1, on the reverse strand, counting down.
CGTTGCGTGGATGGCGCGCGACCGTGAGCGACGGTTGTCATGGCGACAGAGCGGCCACAAGTGACGGTCATCGAGACTACGAGCGACGGTCATCGCGACGAAGGAGCACGGCCGAGAGCGACGGTCGTCGCGACTATGGCGGAGCGCGGCCGCGAGCGACGGTCGTCGTGACAATGGGGCACGGTCAAAGGTGACGGCGTCGGTATTCAAGGCAGGTGGCCGACCCCCAAGGGTGGCCGACCCATAGGGGTGGCCGACCCCCGAGGGTGGCCGACCCCCGAGGGTGGCTGACCCATTGGGGTGGCCGACCCTCTAGGGTGGCCGACCCATTGGGGTGGCCGACCCCCAAGGTGGAAGGCACGTCGAGGTCGTTTCACGAATGGTTCACGTGACTTGAGCATGCGTTGCTTTGACCGGCCCTCGAGCGTTGAAAAGTTGACCGCTGACTGGGTGATGTGTCGTGCAAAGTGGGTCCCTTAGCGGGTCCTGGGGTGCGACCAGAATAGGGTATGAACACCCTGTTCATAAAATTTATAACAAAGCTCTAAAAAATGTATTGATGTATACTCTATGACATGATATAAAAAGGTCTTTAACATCTTATTGAAACCATACTTACTTTATGACCCATACATAATAAGTTGCCATAAATGTATTATATGTCTTGACTACTACACCATACATTATGAGCTATTCATCTTGGACGTAGAGAGAAATCTATTGATTGAACCTTGATTTATTCTGTTAGTATTATACAATTAAATGCTGCAGAATGTGTAGTACAAGACAATTTTATACGATAGGACTTATAAGTATTCATATTTTGTCTTCTGTATGTTTGTTAATGCTTGATAGAAAAAAAATGAGGTGGCTTGGATTTAACTCTACGAAGATTACTGTAAACTATTCATATGGTGGATAGTACGATGAGATTGAAAATGATTGTTTAGACATAATTTTTAGGTTGCAAAGTTGTATCACCCATCTTTCATGGTGATCAGAAGGTGTTAATAATTAAAATATAGTCCTAGTAGATTGATATATTGCTTTAATAAAATAAATTTCTTGAAGTTATAATACTTCATTTAGGATAGTTTTAATTTTGTATAATTGTAGGAGAGTATGCCCTTGTTTTGGAGTATTTTCTGAGGTAATAATATAGATTTTAACTAACCAATTCGTCACACGCAAACTCCCAAGACATCTTCTTTCTGTTGTCTATAATTAATAGGTGCACTTGATTATTTTTCTTGTTACATTTTTAATCGGTAGATATGCAGTTTAAAAAACAAGCATCCATAATAATCTCAAATCTCAAATCTTATAGTTTATTGTTTTTATGCATTTGAATTACTCAAGTAATCAATACATGCAAGATTCGACCTCTAGGTATTAGTTTGTGGAACGTGAAAATTAAGAATACTAAGATGGCTTAAGGCCGTTTAGAGAAAGGGTGCATACATTTTTCAATCCATATTCGTATACGAGTATTATTTATACCTTAACGGCAAAAGGAAAAGAAAAAAATTGTTTTTATTTTTTCTGAAGAAATGAGATCGAATTTTTTTATATAACTTAGTCAAGTTTATTTTTTCAATTTGATCACGGGAAGACAACGAAAGAGAGAGATTGAGAAGGAAACAGGTTTTGATAAGTAATAAGCAAAGGCATGTCCTATTCGCATAAGAATTCATAAGATAAATATTTTATTATTTGTTTATCAAGGTTCTTGAATTTAACCAACATGGTTGAATTTAAAGCGAAGGTAGCACTTGTTAGAACTCATAAGTTTTTACATACCGTAAAAAGTCAGATTCATTGTCAAATATGATACATTTTCATTCTTTTTGAAATAACCAAATGATAACAATAGCGTCTTTTATAGGCGAGCAACTTGGGCGGTCTGGATGGGCCTAATGGTCAGATCATGCCCAGCCAACTTTTCAAAAGTTGTGCTCATGTCTAGCCTACCTCATCTACGGGCCTAATAATATCTGCCCACGCCGAGCCCATCAAAAATTTGTTGGACACGGGGAGCCCATGGGTTGTCCGTGGTTACGATTTTTTTTTAAGATTGATTTCGAAACATATCATCAACCATCTAACTCTACGATTGAGTCATGATAATGAAAAAAGTACATTAAAGTCTAAAATGAACTTAAATATGAGATGTAAATAAATATTTGAGACAAAAATGAGAGAAGACTAAAGGAAATAATACAATTTATATTACATAGTAGTTAGACGGGCTGGACAGACTTGTCAAAACTTTTGTCCATGTCTAGTCTATATTTTTTACGAGTCCAAAATTTTGAACATATGTCCACCACAGTCACTATAAAAGTAAGTCCATTCCCATATTTCTGCGGGCTGGCACGGGTTATCTGTATGTTCGCTGACCCAAGTTGTACCGCTACTTTTATATGCTAAACCTTAGATCTAACTTTCTTTTTCTTCATATTATTTTTCTTTTCAAAAAATATTGTCCTAATGCTGATAATTAGTACAAGGTTTACAAATTAGTATTATCATTCTTGTATTATTCGTAGATTGTAAAGAATAACAACCTTTTATTTGTTGCCATGGAAAAGACTTTTTTGGTTCATATTTGTTTATTAGTGGTTCTATATGTAATATCTTGCACTTTTAAAGTGAGTTAAAGTAACTATATGTGATGCAAAATAAATAAAATAATTGGTTTAGAATAAAACAAAATAATTTTGGGGTCAAAATATAATTTTGTAAAGTTTTTGGGGCCATTTGTAAATATGAAAAACTTTAGGGGACTAAACTGTAAATTATTTCTTTTAGATGAAAAATATAAAATGAGTGGTATGTAAATATATTTTGGTGATATCTAGGGTTAACAGTAAATTAATAAAGATTAGAAAAGTTTTGGAGCAAAAATGTAATTTTGAAAACTTTTGAGGTCATTTTGTAATTTTGAAAAACTTTGGAGCATGAATGTAAATTAATATTTTTAGTGATGAAAAATAATAAAATGAGTGATAATACATATTTCAGTGATATCTAGTCAAATTAATAGAGATTATAATTAATTTGGGACTTTTAAATGTAATTACACAAAGTTTAGGGACCAATTTGCAATTTTGAAAAGTAGGCACTAACGTGTCAAAATTTTAGAGAAATTGACCCTAAAAGATGCCACCTCCTACTTATTTTACCTGATGACTAATCCAATTAAATATAAACTAATGGAATGGATTAAGTAGAAACAAAAGAAGATAGAAAGGAATTCTGGGGAGGAAAGTGGAAATAAGGGGGGGAAAAAGAGATGAACAGTAACAAAGAACACAAAACAGGGAAGAACAGGGCAATGCAGAGAAGAGGGAAAAACATGTAAAAAAGAGGGAATTCTAGCCACTTTTTCATAGGTAATCCCTCAAATTTATCGTATGCGTGTTCTAGTGTATGTTTGTGGGCTTGGTATGCATTTTTGGGCACTGTGCAGTGCGTGTAAGTGCCACGAACATGGCTGGCACAATGGATGTTCTTGGGTGAGTTTAGGTGCAATTTTGGTGTAATTGAGGGATTAATTCGTGTGTTTTAGCATGTGTATGTGTGGTCAGTGTGTGTTTAACATGTTTGTGTATGTTACTATGTATTTTAATGGTGGGGGTGTTGTGTGAATCTGTGTGAGTGCAGAGTGTGTGTGTGTGTGTGTGTGTTGGCGGGGTGGGTGAGGTTGTGAATGTAGTGGTCGTGTGTGTGTGTTTATGTGTTTAATTGTGTTTAAAGTTTGCGTTTTAGGCATTAAAGTAAGTGATTTAGGTGTGCCTGTGTATGTTTAGTGGCAGCAGTGTGGGTGTGTGTGAGAGAAGTGAGTGTGCTCGGCAAAAAGGAGGAAGACAACTGTGTGTGTTTAGGTGAACTAGTGTGTAGGTTTAATTTGAATAATAAGTGTTATTATCGTTAAAGACAGGGAATTATTTCGGCAGTTTTCATACAAATTTTAATGAATAGTTGATCAGACAAAGTCCAAAATAATAACCCCCATTATTTTTACGAGACGTACGCTCTGAAAAGTTTTGGAAATTTTCAGTGTTCACGAAGGACGCTAAATTAGAATACCGATTAGGAAGAATTATCGAATTATTTAGCATAACAAACCAAACTATTTTAATCTGAAAATTTTAGAAAAACCTTATTTTACTAAAGGGTCCCATTAAATTTCATACCATTTAGAGGTCGATAACTATTTTTAGCGGAACCGGCTTCTTAGCTCTTGGTCCGGACATCGGTTCGGATTTTTTGGACGAAAATTTTTTAAAATACGTTTTAGCCCAAAAATTATTTTTAGGATACTTAAAATAGTGTTTTAAGATGTTTTCAAAAAATTTCGGTGCCGGAACTCCAGGGGATATTTTGGTAATTTGCCACCCTGAGGGGAGGTTATTTTGGTAATCTTACTTATAAAAGGTATTTCTGAGTAAATTCAGATACAATAAGGTTATTTTAGTGATTCCACTTACAGGAAGACATTTTTGGTGATTTTAGCCCGAGAGGGGCATTTTGGTAATTTTAGACATAAGGGGTATTTTGGTAATGTAACGCCCCCGGAAATCCGGAGCTACGCCGCCCCGAACTCCCGGGTCGTTAACCTGCCATATCACATCAAACCTGTCAAACCTATTCACTAACACATTCCAAATCATCTAATTCAGTATCAACTCAGATTTCTCAGAATACTGGATCATAATTGCTTAGCTCAAACTATTACAGCTTAGGTTCTTCGCAATTCAAATTTCCTAAGAACAAATTATTAGTACCGACCCGCGTAAGGGTCTTACTATATAGTGGTGATGGGCTCACCGGAACCTCACGCAGACTCTAACCTATTCCCGAACCTGCTACAACATATCATTACCTGCAGAAGGGAGCCAAACGAAGGGCGAGCTTTTGAGAGCTCAATAAGGTTGTACAAGGACTACAAAAGAGATTATTACATGACTCTGAAAAAATTCAACCGACGGTGATTTTCAAGACACTTCGAACGATCAAAATTCAATAATTACCCAAACTGAGCAAAGTTCATCAGAAATAGATACCAAAATAAATATTAACAATCAGAACAGATCCAAAACGATCAATAAAAGATCCTTTTCAAGTCCGCATTTCCAAGTACCATGAAAATTTTCCTTACTCAAGGGATTTCAATCCGAGCAGAAATTCATTTCGAAAATACAGCAAGATTTTTCGAGAGATTTTAACCCAAGCAGAAATCAAATCAGATAATACGATAAAGGCTTGTCAGGGGATTTCAACCCAAGTAAAAATCCTTCTAACTAAGTACAATGAATGTTTGTCAAGGGCTTTCAACCCAAGCACAAATCATTCTAGCTAAAGAAAATCAAAAATCAATGTTGATCTTGGGCGATTGCAATGCCATTATGGCAAGCTCATATAGTGTACACATGCATGATGTACTAAAATAATTACTAGTCCACTTGGGTACTAGCCTGCGTTTCATGCAGGATTCAACCAGCCTTATACCGCCTCCCCACTAAATAGGTACCCAGGTCAACATAGAAATTAACAATATCAATGAGTGTTAACATAAGCTCATATCCCCGAAATCAATTCGGGTTCTCATAACAATAATCATACTGACATAAGTCAGCATTCGGGATTTTCAGAAGAAATCGGATTTTCAGAAGAAAAATCACAGATAAACAACAAAATGACTACGAATAATTATCAAATATAATCACAACAATTCAGAAGAATGGATACAGACAATTATCAAATTTTGCTCAGCCCGCAATAACATGCGAGCATCACAAGATTTCCAAATAACCGATTCAGGTTCAACATTAGGGTTTTCTGGGTAAGAACATGCTGATATCAATACATAACTCAGAGTTCGGCATTAGCCGTAAATATATCAAAGGAGTACTTACGAGTACAAGTAATCGAATAAGGGTTCGGACAAAAGTCCTTACCCAAGGTTCAGATAGAATCCCTTACCTGGATCCGCAACTAAATTATCCTAACCGGAAGTCTTTAGCTTTAACCTAAACGGAATAATCGAATCATTAGAATACAGCCTACAGAACAAGATTATAACTTAATACGAACTCACACATACTCCCAAAATGAACCCCCCCTCTCCGAGTATGTAAAATTACCGAAACGCCCCTGGGGTGTAAAATTACCAAAATGCCCCTATCAGACTTAAATCACCAAAACGGTCTTCCTGTAAGTAGAATTACTGAAATAAGCTTCCCATATGTAAATTTATTCAAAAATACATTTCTTAGGTCAAATTACCAAAATACCCCCTCGGGGTGGCAAATTACCAAAATACCCCCGTTACACTTTAATTCTCAAAATGACTTTTTCATAAGCAAAGTCACTAAAATAATCTTACTGTATGTAAATTTACTTCAAAATACCTCTTATATGTAAAATTACCAACATACCCTTTCGAGGTGGTAAATTACCAAAACACCCCTGGGGGTTTCCGGCACCGGAAAAATCTCAAAAATATCTTAAAGCGCTATTTTAAACATCCTGAAATTATTTTTGGCCTAAAAAGTATTTTTAAAAAATTTCGTCCGAAAATCCCGAACCAGTGCCCGGACCGAGCGCTTAAAAGTCGATTTGACTAAAAATACCTATCGGCCTTGGAATGGCACAGAATTTTAGAATATGAATCATATCAGTAAAATAGAGTTTCAATAAAAATTTCAGATTAAAAAAACTTAGTTTACTAGGTTAATTAATTCGATAAATTTCTTTAATCGATACCCCAATTTAGGGCCCTTCGCGGACTCTGAAAATTTTCAAAAAATTCCAAAGCGTAGGTCTCGTAAAAAGATTTGGAATTACTCTTTTGTACTTTGTCCAAATAAATTTCTATGTATGTCTTAAAAATTCGTAAAGAAACTGCTAGGAGAAGTAAGCTTTAGCAACACTTTGCAGTTAACTTAAATTAACCCAGCTTCACTGTATTGTTCACCATCACTATTCTTCCCTCTCGGCAGCCCACTTCCTAGGTAACACACCCACAAACCCACAAGCCACTCACAGTATCACCCTCCTTCATTTCCCTTTACCTATACATACATATCCAAAATTCATACTGATACACAACAAAACACACACCTATGCACCTTATATTCTCACGATCACACACATATGAACACACACGCACACAGAAAACACACACTAACCCACTTAAAAACACACACACAAATCTCACATACCCTAACCCCTTGGAAATTCATGGAAACTTTCACAATTCTATTTACCAACTTCATAAACCCTCACAACAACCTAAGATTATTCAAGATATCACTTGATTACACTTGTATACACACACATATATACACGCACCCTTGGTACACACACACACACACACACTAGGCACACCAAAAATATTCACAAAAATACATGCTAAGGGGTAGAAGAATTACCCTTGAAAACCTTTCCCAAATCTCTCTCGAATTTTCTGTTGATTTTCGGTTTGCCCACCTAATTTCTTTTCTTCCTTGCTTGCTCAGTTTCTTTTTGTTCCTGTTTGTTCTTGACTCTTCTTTCTTTCCCGAAAGGGAAAGGTTCCCTTTTTGTTTTTTTTTCTTTTGTTTCCTTTCCATTTAGGATAAAATCAAAGTAACATAATATTAAAAAAAAAACATTAGGGGACTCATCAAAGGAGGTGGCATCTCCTTATCCGGGACTTCAGAAAAATTGACACATAAAGCTAAGTTTTCAAAATTGCGAAATAGCCCCTCAAGTTCCAAAATTTACAAAATGACCCGGAAAGTCCCAAAAATTATACTTTTGCCCCAAGATTCTTTTAATCTTCCACAAGCTTCTAATACCAGAGTATTGCTCAAAATTAGCACCCGTTTATTTTTTGGGTCATGGATGACTATTTTAATCGGCTCCCGAAGTTCGGGATATGACAGGTAATTTTACACATGAGGGGCATTTTGATAATTTTATCTACTCTGTGTGGGGGGGGGGGGGGTTGTTCATTTTGGGAGTATGCATGGGTCAGTATTGAGTTTATAATATCGTAGCGTATCTTATGTTTTGATGATTTGATTATTTTGTTTAGGTTAAAGCAACAGACTTTCCGTTAGACTAGCTTAGCTTTGGATTCAGGTAAGGGTTTCTATTTGAATCTCAGGTAATGATTTTTATTTGAACTCTAGTTTTGATAACTGGTGTTCGTAAGTACTTTTTTGATTTGCTTATAGCTACTGCCAAACACTAAGATATGCATTTGATATCAGAATGTTATTGCCAAGCAAACCCTGATATTGAACTTGAATCGGTCGTTCGAAAATCTTATGGATGCTCACCTTGTATCATATGCTGAGCAAATTCGATAATTGTTTACATTCCTTTATCCGAATTATTGTGCCTAAATTTAATAATTGTTTGTAATCATTCCTGCTATTTGTTTGTGACAATTCTTGTGCTTAAATTTGATAACTGTTCACAATTGTTCTTACTATTTGTTTGTGGTTATTTTGAAATTTTGAATGATGAATTATATAAGTATGCTTAGTTGTTATTGAAACCTTAATTGATCCGGTCATTTGTATTCATCTTGGTGCTCATTTTATTGCATGTGAAGCAGTGAATTTCTTGTTGACTTTGTAATTGTTGTTTCTGTGTTGACCTGGGAATCTGTTCTATGGGGAGGTGTTATAAGGCTGGTTTATTACAACTTCCTATGGGGAACTTAAGATAGTTCCTTGATCGATGGAAAGGGCTAGTTATTATCATACATCATGCATGTGTACATCTGCGCATTGCCTGAATGGAATTGCTTATGCCCAAGATCGACATCTCTGAATTGTTTACATTGTATCTTACAATGATTGTTTGAGAATGATGTTTAAACGAATGTTTTGGTTGTCTAATTGAAGGGGATCGAGTGAAACTCCCCCATATTGTGATCGATATTCAAATGAATATTTTGTTATTTGATTGAAGAGGATCGAGTGAAACTCCTCCCCATATTGTGATCAAATTATTTGTGATTGTGTGAAACCCTTCCCTTATTTCCTTTGAAGTATATGTGTTTGTTTTGAAACCCTTTGAAAAATCATCTTTGTATTTTTAAAAAATGATGGCTTTGAAAATGATCCTTAAACGATCATTTTGATATATGGTTATAACTATTGATGTTTGTTTGCAAACTGAGATGATTGGTAATGTTTGTTTTGGTGTCTGTCTATGATTGTTTTGGTATATGCTTATGACTGATTATGGTTGTTTTAGAAATTACTAAACTGTTCATGATTGTTGAAATATTTTGAAAAATTTCCCTCGGTTGAATTCTTGAGTCATTTTTATAACTCTTTTGGTTGTTCCTTAAACGACCTTACTGGGCTCTCAAAAACTCACCCTTCATTTGATTCCGTTCTGTAGGTAATGATCAGCTATAGAATGCTCGGGAATGGATTTAGAGTCTGAGTCAGATTCTGATGAACCCATCACTACTGTGCAGTAAAACTCCTGCGTGAGTCGGTACTGTTAGCATGCCATTTGGTAAAGAACCTAAGTTTAAGTTTTGGAAGTTTCAAGTTGTAAAACTAGTTTAAGTTGAAGCAGTTATGAGATCTTGTATTTTAAAGGATTTGAGTTGATGTCGAATTAGATGCCTTGAAGTATGTGTTAATAAACAGGATTTGGCAGATTTGATGTGATATGGTAGATTAACGTTTTAGGAGTTCAGGGAGACGGAGCTCCGAATTTCTGGGATGTTACACTATAAGATTTACATTTATAGTTTTTTGCATTGAGAGGTTAGAGTTATTCTTAAAAATAATAAGGTTTTTATTTTACTTGAAATCTAAATTATTATTTATCTAAATTGGATAAATTATTTCTTCTAAATCTTACATATTCATTAGGATGATTAAACTCATATTTTTCATTAAACAATTTTGTCATCCAAGCAATTATAACTTCATTTTTTTCCCTCTGAATCTTATATGTTATTAGAGAGTCGTTTTAAGGTTACAATAGCCAACAACAAGTCCTAATATAACAGTATATTGGTTAGGTTGAATTCTAGAATATTTTGAATTGATTTTTAGTTTACATTGGACTTACTATATAACCCTTGTTTTTCTTGAAAAATAATGAAACTTAAAATTGAGGACTTATTTGGCATAATACCTTTAAAGATACTAGTATGTTTACATTATAGCTGCAAATCTTTTGAGGTGACTATCAGATTTACTACGTATTATGCTTGCAACTTTTTTTTGGCCTATTTTATGTTTAACAAAAAGATTTATGCGGATAATTTTTTTGGCATTAATTAAGGTAGATGTATATTGAAATAAAAACTTAGATCAATTGTTACAACAACTCCTTATCCGGGACTTCAGAAAAATTGACACATAAAGCTAAGTTTTCAAGCTGCTGAACTTAAATTTGTAAAACAAGTTAAGCTGCTGAACTTCAAGCTTTGACAAATAAACCAAAAGTGAACATCTAAAATTTGTTCAGGTGCTACAAATATTCATTTTACCATGTTTATATTTCTATAATGTTCTTATGGTCAAACCCGTGGTAGTTGTCTTCGTGGTGGTCATGGAATAATAATGGTGGTGGTGGAGGAAATGTACTTGTAATGGTAGTTTTGATGGTGACAACTTGGTTAGTGGCTGTAGGATGTTTGAGATGAACATGGTGTTGGTAGCAACCTAGGGATGGTCATGGTGGCAGAGACATCGTTCTAGTCATGGTGGGTTGATTGTGACCAGCGGACATCGTGTAGTGTAACTGCAACATAGTGTGTTTGAGATGGACGTGGTGTTGGTGGGACGATAATGGTGTAGTGTGAGCGACAGCTTCATACTAGTGGTGACAACATTCAAACACACCTTCCATTTTCAACTTATGTAAAGTTTATTGATATAAAATTTACTTTATCTTAAACTATGGACCATGAAGACCTTTACGACTTTATCGTCGCTTTTGTCTTTAGTTTATCAGATTTTATTAATTTTTTTTCAAGATTAGAAGTCTAAGTAAAGAAGTTATTCTCGAGTTTCGCTGCCTTTTCGCCTTTAATGTATTTTAACATGGATAAAGGTATATACCCAAAGGCAAATTAAACTCAGTGACTCCTGAAGTTTATCATAAATACACTCAGCTACTACTAACTATTTTTATTAAACTCTGCTCCCTGAGATTTTTACCCACATTTCACATGACTACACACTTTAAACGGCAATGCCAACTCTTTTTCAAGATTCCCTGACACTCTACTATATGCATTTTCTATACCCAAAATACCTCTATTTGTTATTTCCATACTTATATGGTCTTTTTGGATTACGTAGGATTAAAGTCAAGTAAACCCACAGACCCCTCCTTCCCTTCCTCCCCTTTCTGACCGAATCTCTCTGTTGCTTTTATTACGTTTTTGAGCTTGAGGAGGCAACAATATCTAGGTTAGAATACAGTGAATAGTGGCTGGATATGATCGTACATGACTTGCCAATAACATACAGCTTTATGGTTCTTGCTATAAATTTTGCAAGCTTCGACGCCCTACGCCTTTTTGAGGGAGCCTACGCCTTATGGTGGGCAGTGGTTCCAGGTCGTTACAGATAGTATTAGAGCCGACTCTCAAATGATCGGGCTGGGCTATCCAGTCGGGTTGTTGATGGCTGTGGAAAATGAAGAAAAAAATGGGGTATATCCCACATTTAAGGGATCGTTGGGGCAACGAAGGATGAGCCATGTATGTCCATATTGGTTAGAGAGGAAGATTTTGGGCTATTTTTTATTGGGCCTTAGCGAGGACATTAAGGTATAAGGAGGGGAGATTGTAATATCCCACATCGGGTATGTGATAATTTGTGATAAGCCTTATAAGACTCTGCCTATGAACTCATAAGTACCTACTTGGTTAGCCCTTTTGAGGGAGGCATCGCCCTGTGATAGGGTGTGGACTGGGTCATTATAGCAACATTAAAGCCAAGTGAAAGGTCAATGAAATGTATAGCTAACATTTATGAAGAGATTTAAAGGCAGTTGTTTGAGGGAAATGTAGCTGTAAGCAGATACAAATTACAATACTTGTATCTAATGAAGCAATAATGAAGTTGTTAGTTATTTCTTCTCTAATCTTCTCATGGATGTGTATCATGATGGTGATTTTTGTTATTCGCAAATAAGGAATTTGGGTGTGTGTTTATGTACTTGAGCTAATGCAGACTTCTCTAACTTTCTAGGGTTCGTTTGTAATGATTATGAATGAATGTGTTGGTTTAGATAATTTTTAGGGTTCTTCTCTAATTTGGCCTTCTCTATTTTGGAGTATTTATGTTAATGACATGTCGTGTAAATTTAAAGCTTTTGGATAATGTAAACATGTTTGGATGATATAAACATGTTGACTATGTTTTTGTCATAATTGCAAAAGTCAGTGGTTTTGCATAACAATGTATTTGTATCAAATGCGCTGAATTATAGTTCATAGCATTGTGCAGGTGTTTTTGTGCAAATTGTACTTTGATGCAGTGTGTTTGTGGAGGTTGTGCATGTGTATTTGTGCACATTGCACTTTGGTGCAGTGTGTTTATGCAGGTTGTGCAGGTTTGTTGTGCACACTGCATCTTGGTGCAGTCTGCTTAGGCAGGTTGTGCAGGTGTGTTGATGCACAGTCCACTTTGGTACAGTTTGTTTGTGCAGGTATATTTGAGCACTTGGTTTGAGGAGCACTTGGTTTGAGGAGTGTGTTTGTGCTCTGTGTTTTGGGCAGGTTATTTGAGCAGCATATATACACGTGTGTTGAGGACAATGATTGAGAAGTGTGTTTATGCACTGCGTTTTGAGCAGAGTGTTTGACCATGTTTGTTTAAGCAGTGTGCTTCCATTGTGTTTGTGCACTTGCTTTGAACACTGTTTGGGCAGTGTCTTTGTGCATTGTGTTTTCAGCAGTGTGTCACAAATCATCCAAACCATCATATTAATCTTTCATTTACCTTACACATCAGCCTAGTTTTTAATGGTATCAATCATCAAAAGGAAAAGTTTTCCTCTCAAGTTCCCTAGCCAATTGTTGAAGGACTCAACAATATTACTGGTCACTTGCTCATTCTTAATAGCAGGGTCAAATGTATACCTAGCCGAACTCTCTAACTTATGTTGTTTCAGCCATTCAACTGCTTCTGGTGACAAGTCCTCAATCTTTCTTATAGCGAGGTTAAAGTCATCCACATTGTATGACTTACGAGCAGACCAAAAATATCTTTTAAGCTTCACGCCAGGGTATCTAGACCTAAAGTTGCAGTAAAGAAGTCTACAACACCTTCCATGAGCTGCCTGAGAAGTCAATGAAGTAAGTACAATAACAAAATAAACTAGACTGTAAGCATAAAGAAACAAAAAGTTTATGATTGTTCCTTTTGCTCAGACATGTATACCCATGGCTTTGGCTCAGGACCATCACCTATGATACTACAAAGGTGATGTAGAAAAAAACTTCAAACTCTATGTGTACCACTCTCAACAACAACAAATCCCATAGGGTACAAACCATTATTCCCATCAAGACCCACAACAGACAGTAATACACCTTCATAAGGCCCTTTGAGATAATATTCATCAACTGCAAGAAATGGCCTACAACCATTCTAAATCCCATTCTGCATAGCTGCAAATGAAAAGAATAGCCGATAAAAGTGAGGCAATCCAAGTTAGGTGAAATTTTTCTGAGTTTCATGTAATGGCCCCAAAAATCCTGAGCTCCGCCTCCCCAAACTCCGGGGTCGTTAACATACAAGATCACATCAAACCTGTCAAATCTGACGCATACTCTAATTCATCCAATTCAGCATCAACTGACTTCCCAAACTACTAGATTACAAGCTGTTTAGCTTAAACTACTACAGCTCAAGTCCTTTACAATACAAATTTCTAAGAAGTAAATTAACAGTACCGACCCGCGCAGGGGTCTCGCTATGCAGTTGTGATGGGCTCATCAGAATCTCACTCAGACTCTAACTCATTCCTGAACAATCTACTACTGATTATCACCTGCAGAAGGGAGTCAAACGAAGGGTGAGCTTTTAAGAGCTCAGTAAGGTCGTACAAGGACCGACAAAAAGGATTACAAGATGATTTCGAGAATTCAGCTGACGAAGATTTCTAGAATAATTCAAACGGTCACAACTCAATGATTTTCAAATAGGATAAAAAAAATTCATCAGAAATAAGATACCAAAATCGCCAAATACAATCACGACGGGTTCCAAAACAATCAATAACAGATCATTTCCAGAGTCATCATTTCCAAAGTATAATGAAGATTTTTTTTCCAAAGGGTTTCAACAGAAACACAAATCATTTCAAATAATACTTTTCAGACATTTTCGCAACAATCACGGTAGTATACAGAACAGATAAAATCAAAAATCAATGTTGATCCTGGGTAATTGCAATGCCATTCCGGCAAAGCACGGAAGTGTACACATGCACGATGTACCAGAATAATTCCTAGTCCACTTGGGTACTAGCCTGCATTCCATGTAGGATTCAAACCAGCCTTATAACGCCCACCTCAAAACAGAACAGATAACCCAGGTCAACACAGAAAAATCAACAATATCAATGAGCATTAACATAAGCTCAATCACCAAAATCAATTCAGATTCCAATAACAATAATCATACCGACACAAGTCAGCATTCAGAATTTTCAGAAGAAATCAGAATTTTCAGAAGAAAAATCACAAATAAACAACAAAAACGATTACGAATAATTATCGAGTTTTAAGCACAACAATCTGGAAGAACGGATACAGACAATTGTCAAATCTTCTAAGCACACAATAACAGGCGAGTATCACAAGATTTCCAAATAATCGTTCCAGGTTCAATATTAGGGTTTTCTGGACAAGAACATGCTGATATCAATGCATACTTCAGAGTTCGACATTAGTCATAAGTAATTCAAAGGAGTACTTACAAGTACGAGTTATCAAATAAGGGTTCAGACAAAAGTCCTTACCCAGAGTTCAGATAGAATCCCTTACCTGAATCCGCAGCTAAACTATTTAACCAGAAGTCTTTAACTTTAACCTAAACAGAATAATCGAATCATTAGAAAACAGACTATAGCAAAAATATTATAACTTAATACGGACTCATGCATACTCCAAAAATAAACCTTTCTCACCGGTTATGCCAAATTACCAAAATGTCCTTAGGATGTAAAATTATCAAAACGCCCCTCTCAAACTCAAATCACCAAAAAACGGTCTTTCCGCGAGTAAACCTGCTAAAATAACCTTACTGCATGCAAATTTACCTCAAAATACCTTTTATTGGTATAATTACCAAAAGACCCCTCGGGTTTCAAATTATCAAAATATCCCCGTTACACTAAAATCATCAAAATAATTTTTTTGTAAGCCAAATCACTAAGATATCCTTAATGTATATAAATTTACTCAAAAATACCCTTTATGGGTAAAATTAACAAAATGCCCCCCTTCCGGGTGATAAATTACCAAAATACCCCCCGGAGTTTCCGGCACCGAAAAATACCAAAAACATGTTAAGATACTATTCATAACATCCTGATGTCATTTCAGGACTAAAAAGTCATTTAGAAAATTTTCGTCCAAAAATCCCGAACCAATGTTTGGACCGAGCGCTAAAAGGCTAGTTTCGTGAAAAATACCTATCGGCCTCGGAATGGTCCGAAATTTTATACAAGGAATTATACCAGTGGAATAGGGTTTTCATAAAAGTTTCAGATTACAATAATTTGGTTTATTAGGTTAAATAATTCGCTAGTTTAATTTCATCGATGCCTTAATTTAGCGCCATTCGCGGACACCGAAAATTCTCAAAACATTCTAGAGCGTACATCTCATAAAAATATTAGGGGTTATACTTCCGGACTTTGTCCAATTATGGATCGAATCATTTATAAAAATTCATAAGAAAACTGCCTAAAATAATCCTATCTTTAGTGACCATTACAAGTACTGTTGAAATCAAAGGCACAAACTAGTGCACCTTTTCCACACACACTTTCTTCTTCCTTCAGCCGTGAGACATGGCTATTCCAACTCACCTAGACACCTAAGAATTCGTCCGTAATCACTAAAAATTACCTACATGGATAACTTATAACACCTACTAACACAATTTAAATCCATAATCACACCCCTCAACCCACAGATCATCAAAATATACATACACCCGAAATAAGAACACACACAGTCAACACCCAAAACACACACTGGCCACCCGAAACCCTAAAGAACTCACCCAAGCTCCCTTTTTCCTCTGATTTTGGCTTCCCCGAGCCCTATCTTCCTCTCCACCCTGTGTTTCCTTCCTCCCTGTTTCTTCTTCTGTTTTTGTTCTTTCTTTCCCGAAAGGGAAAGTTTCCTCTTTTGGTTTCCTTTTTTTTTTTTCATTTGTTTCTTTCATTTACCTTTATAACATGTCCTTATTTTACATTAAATTCAGATTAGTCATCACCAAAGTTTCTGAGAAATCGACACCTAAGACTTAATCTTCAGAAATTACAAATTAGCCGCTCAAGTTTCCACTTTTCTGAAAATGCCCCCAAAATTTCAAAAATCACTTTTTTGCCCCAAATTTCTTTTAAGCTCCCATATTGTACTAATACTCGAGCATTGCTCAAAATTAGCGCCCGTTTACTTTTTCGGGTCATTGATGGTTATTTTAACCCCTCCCAAAGTTCGGGATATTACATTTCAAGCTTAAACAAGCTACCAGGATTGGTCTTCAATCACCCCATGCTCATACATCCATAGCTTCTTATATGACTCGACATGAGATCCCTCAATCTTTTCCATTGCCCTTTTTTTTCCCTATAGAGTTGTATTCTATGAACCTCTATGACATAGTTCTCTAGCAATAGTTCTTGCATGCCATGCAACGTAATAACAGGATTTTCCTCGATGTAGTTAATCATATTATGTGCAGTCCAAGTGAAATTGGCCACATTGTTAGTATTGCCCATTACACAAGAATGTCCATCATGAATATGAGATCCATATATTCTCTAACTACATCCACGATTGCCAAAGGGGACAACAACCCTTCACTTTGCATTCCTATCTCTGACCAACTTAAACCCATTCTCAATGCAATAATCCTTCAAAATTGCCCTAAGATGATTGACATAATCAAACGACAAACCCTTATACCGTTTTAACTTTTTCACTTGTCTTATGTCGAAACAACTTTCCTCTCATGTATTCGTCTACATTTACTGCTTGAATATCCAAACTCTTATCACTATTGTACTTTGGGTTTTCATCATCATTATCATTGTTTAGCAATTCATCTTCAGTTAAATGATGCATCTCTTCCTCATTAACATCAACATCACCACTATCACTCTCACTTTCTTCTTCATTATATATGTTAGATGCGCTACTAAACCCAGTCTACTGTCTTTTTTAGCTGCCCCAATATTTGGTTCTGGATAACTAACTATAACAGGTTTTGCCGTAACAGTTTTCTAAGAAAACATGTATCTTCCTAGAATTCTCATAGAGTGCAAACATGTAAAGTAATCATAAGTTATTTTAACATTGACATTGGTTCCAGGCAAAGTAAAGTAGAACGAGATAGTTATACCTAGATCTAGTGTTATAAAAAGGGTGCCTAGGCGCTAGGCGCACCCAGGTGCACCCTTCGCGCCTCGCCTAGGCCTAGGCGCAGGGCGTTTGATTAGGCGCGCGCCTAGTGAGCCTAGGCGCCAAGGTGCTAGGCGCATAGCGGGGTGGGAGGCCCAGGGTTAGGCTCACAAAATATGGACTGTCCATTTCTCTTCCGAATTTTTTTTAGCTCCACTCCACTAATACACTGAACCTAACTCTAAAAATGCCCAAATCAAAAATAGCTTTCATGACTCAGTCAATCAGCTCTCAAATCTCTGGCTTAGTGTCAGCTAGTCGCCGCCGTCCCTTGCTCCTGTGAGTCATCCGGTCTTCGCCAAGCCTTCTCCTGTCGCTGATGGTATCCTGCGTACCTCTCTGCCACCGCTGCTCCAATCGCCGATGCAGACGCCAACACAACTGCTTCTCTCTGCTGCTGCTTTCTAATCTTCTGCTCTAGCTCCAGTCGTCGACATTGACGCCGACCAGTGGCTTCTCTCTACCGCTGCTAATCTTCTGCAGTTATGCTCTAGTCCCGATTTGGATGCCCTTTTTTTACTTCTATGCTCAGTCTCTTCATGGGTATACTCATCTTATTGACTGCTACAAAAATAAAAAAACCCCATTAACTTGTGATTGTTTATCATCTCAGTTCTCTTCTCAATGCCAATGATTAATGAGGAAGATTAACATAGAAATAACCAAGTTAGCCTTTAGATGAACAATGTTCTCTGCTTTATGTAACGCCCCCGAAATCCGGAGCTCTGCTGTCCTGAACTCCCGGGTTGTTAACCTACCGGATCACTTCAAACCTACCAGGCCTGCTCATTAACACATATTCCAGATCATCTAATTCAGCATCACTCAGATTTATCACAAAAAAAAAACTGGATCACAACTACTTAGCTTAAACTATTACATCTTAAGTTCTTCGCAATTTGAATTTCCTAAGAACAAATTAACAGTACTGAGCCACGCAGGGGTCTTACTATATAGTGGTGAGGGGCTCATCAGAAACTCACTCAATCTCTAACCCATTCCCGAACAATCTACTACAACTTATCATCACCTGCAGAAGGGAGCCAAACGAAGGGTGAGCTTTTGAGAGCTCAGTAAGGTCGTACAAGGACTACCAACATGATTACAAAACGATTCCAAGCATCCAACTGACAAAGATTTCCAGAATACTTCAAACGGTTAAAAACTCAATGATTCTCAAATGATCGAAATTCACAGAAACAGATACCACAATAAACAATAATACCCATGATGGGTTCCAGAACTATTAATAAAAGATCATCTTCAAAATACAACAGAGTTTTCTCGAGATATTGCAAACGTACACAGATCATCTGAGACAGTTCTTTTCAAAATACACTGAATTTCTCAAGGGATTTCAACCCAAGCACAAATTATTTCAGAGAATACTTTCCACTCATTACCGTAGCAGTCACGGCACTATACATAACAGAGAAAATCAAAAATCAATGTTGATCATGGGGCAATTGCAATGCCATTCCGGCAAGCTAATCAGAGTGTACACATGCATGATGTACCAAAATACTAGTCCACTTGGGTACTAGCTTACTTTTCCTGCAGGATTTGGACCAGCCTTATTACGCCCTCCCACAGAGCGAAAACCCAGGTCAGCACAGAAAAATCAACAATATCAATGAGCTTTAACGTTAGCTCAATCACCGAAATCAATTCGGATTCTGATAGCAATAAACATACTGACACGAGTCAGTATTCAGAATTTTTAGAAGAATCACAGATAAACAACAAAAACGATTATGAGTAATTATTGAGTTTTGAGCACAACAATCCGGAAGAACGGATACAAACAATTGTCAAATCTACTCAGCACACAATAACAAGCGAGCATCAAAAGATTTCCAAATAATCGATTCAGGTTCAATATTGGGGTTTTTTGGACAATAACATGCTGATAGCAATACACAATTCAGAGTTCGGCATTAGCCATAAGTAAATCAATGAGTACTTACGAGTACAAGTTATCAAAATAAGGGTTCGAACGAAAGTCCTTACCCAGGGTTCAGATAGAATCCCTTACCTAGATCTGCAGCTAAATTAGCCTAACCAGAAAGTCTTTACCTTTAACCTAAACGAAATGATCAATTCATCAGAACGTAGTCTATGGCACAATATTACAACTTAATACAGACTCACACATGCTCTTAAAATGAACATCCCTCACCGCGTACGTAAAATTACCAAAATATCCCTTTTGAACTTAAATCACCCAAATGGTCTTTCCGTCGGTAGAATTACTAAAACAAGCTTCCCATATGTGAATTTATGCAAAAATACATTTCTTAGGTCAAATTACCAAAATACCCCTTCGGAGTGGCAAAAATACATTTCTTAGGTCAAATTACCAAAATACCCCTTCGGAGTGGCAAATTACTAAAATACCCCCCGTTACACTTAAATCAGCAAAATAATCTTTCTGTAAGCCAAATCACTAAATATCACCCTTTATGGGTAAAATTACCAAAATACCCCCGGGGTGATAAATTACCAAAATACCCCTGGGGGTTTCCAGCATCGAAAAAATCCCAAAATATCTTAAAATGCTATTTTAAGTATCCTGATATCATTTCGGGACTAAAAAGTATTTTAAAAAATTTTTGCCCTGAAATCCCGATCCGGTGTCTAGATCGAGCGCTAAAAAGTAAATTTCGCGAACAAATACCTATCGGTCTTGAAATGACACGAAATTTTAGATAATGAATCATATTAGTAGAATAGAGTTTCATGAAATTTTCAGATTAAAATAAGTTGGTTTACTAGGTTAAATAATTTGATAAATTTCTTTAGTCGGTACCCAAAATTTGAACCTTTTGCGAATACCAAAAATTCTGAAAAAATTCCAGAGCGTAGGTCTTGTAAAAATAATAGGGGTTACAGTTTTGAACTTTGTCTAATTTTGGCCTTAACTATTAATAGAAATAGGATTAAAAATTGCCTAATTGATTTCTACATTTAGTGACAAAAACAATCACTATTCATATACCCACACACTATTACACCTTAACATTCACACACTGTCTTCTTCCTTACTCTCCTTCACTGCCGAAGCACATGTACATACACACTACTCACACACACACCCCGCTATGCACCTACACCCCTCTAAAACACTTTAACTACACATTATACCACTTAATAAACACCCTAATTTCCCATAAGCCACATATTCACACACCGACGCACACACTATATGCACAGTCGCATACACACACACACACACACACACACACACTGCACCCACAAAACACACACTAAACCCCTCGGGAATTCACTAAAAAAATACTCAATGCACCTACTTTCCTCATGAACACACTGAAACCACAACTATGCTCACGATCACTCCACATAACCTGAAAACAAACCTAAATATACACCGAAACACACCCTGAAACACACCCACACATAGTCTCACGGTTACACACTGAAAACACAGACCAACAACTATTGGCTACCTTTACCCTCGACCTCTAAACTCCCTTAATTCCACACTCTTATACCATCAAACCAACCTACAACCCCAACATCGCTGCTGCCGTAGCTGTAGTGCGCATCCCCCCCCCCCCCCCCACACGCAGCATCTCAGACACACCCACCCTCATAATTCTAACACACTAAACTTTGCACAGTGAAATCACAAGCTATGGAGAAGGTTACCTTGAAGAGATTTCCCCAATCTCACTCCGTGATAATTTCTTGAGCTTTTCTTCTTTGTGCCCTGTTTTCTCTTCTCTATTTTTTTGGTTATCCTGTTCTTTCACTGTTTCTTCTTTCTTTTATTTTTTTTCGGATTTTGTTCCCTTTACCGAATTCCCCTTTATCTATCCACTATTATTAAAAAATTAGAATAGCTTAGTCATGATAGATTAAGCATGAGGTGGTTCTCCCAAAATTTTTCTCAAAATTACAAAATAACCCCCCAAGATTTTCAAAATTACAAAATAACCCTAAATGTCGTATAATTGCATTTAAGCCCCAAAATCATTCTAATCATTCTCAATTTGATTAAACATCGCTAAAAAATACATACTAGCGTTCATTCAATTATTTTTCATTACTAGAACCAAAATTTATATTTATGCCCCCAAGGTTTTCCAAAATTATGGAAATGTCCTCAAAAATTTAAAAATTATATTTTTGCCCCAAAATTATTTTAAGCTCCTATACTGTACTAATACCCGAGTATTGCTCAAAATTAGTGCCCGTTTATTTTTCGGGTCACGAATGACTATTTTAAACAGCTCCTGAAGTTCAGGATATTACACTTTAGTTCAGTAAAATCTGTTGCAGTGCTGAATCTTGTAACTACCCATTGTAAAAGCACTAGCAAATTTGTCAAAAACTTGTTTAATTATGATGTGATAGAATTTAAAACTGTTTCTAGTGTTTGGAAGTTTGTTAATTATCATGTTCTTCTTTTTTAATTACACAATTTTATTATTTTAGTGTATTAATTTTTATTTATTTTAATATTGCGCCTCACTTCGAAAAGACGCACGCCTGCGCCTTGCGCCTAAGCTCCAGAAACCTTTTGCGCCTTAGGTGCGCCTGCGCCTTTAACAACACTGCCTAGATCAAGGGGAAGGCCTTTCATATATAGCTCATTGCATCAGTAAGCAGTTCCATATGGTTGTATCTGTCAAAATCCACATCAACAAGGCTTCTGACTATGTTACGGTGGTGGATTAGCAGTTTATGTCTCCTTTCAGTGGCCATTCTTAATGTATTGAGAAAGAAGATTTAGGGCTTTTACTATGGGGTTCAATTGGGGGTTCAATTGGCTGTTGAATTAAGGCTTTCAATCAGGGCTCAATTACAAGTTCAATTAGGGATTTCAACTGGGGGTTCAACTGGGGGTTCAATAAAGGCCTTGAATTGGGGGTTCAACTTAGGGCTTTAAATTGGGGGTTCAATTAGGGTTAAGTTAGAACTTTCAATTTGGGGTTCAAGGGGTTGAATTTGAATGAGGGCTTTAAGTTAAGGGTTCAATTAGGGCTTTCGATTAGGAGTTCAATTAGGGCTTCATGAGAACAACAAAGTTTCTTGCATTGATACTAAAGGATAAAGTTTTCTGAGTGTAAATCGTGAAATAGTGAAGAAACATATGTTCAACGGGTTTTTCGCAGTTGAGAGGAGAACAAAGATCTTGAATTCAGAATGTGAGTTCGCCGCGTAACGCAGTTAAACCACAAATGAAAAATCGAGGATGTGAGTTCGCCGCGTAACACAGTTAGACCACAAGGATGTGAGTTCGTCGCGTTTGAGATAAGAACACGGGACGACTTTCAAGTGCGAAATCAAAATCAGACCACAGACCGCCCACCCACCTCTCCGTCATTTCATTTTCCCTCCCAATTTAAAGAACTTACGTTTTTCCTTCAAATTTCAAGAAGACGTTGTGTAAGAAGGGTATTAATATCTTTTTGCATCGGAAAAGTTACTTTCAGGTTGGAGTGTAATAAAGATAATTAGTAAAAGTTGAGTGATAGCTTAAACTTTCTTCCATGTCTTCCCGGTGGATTAAGCAACGACAAGAACAATAAAGGCTTGTCTCGCCTATCTCACGACATTCTGGTACCTTATAATCTGCACAGGCAGTCCATCTGACCGACGGCCAAAGGTCAGCTGCACAGAGCCTGGTTTAAGGAGGAGGGTACTGAAATAAAGTAGGACATTCTCCATCTGACCGACGGCAGAAGAGGGGAAAGGTCAGCTAAGAGGTACTATAGTATATATTCATGCCTATACCTGTATGCTTTATTCATTGTTCTGTTGGATAGTTTGAGCAATCCCCAATTGGGAATGATAGCGACGGGCTTTTGGAGTAAAGGCCCCTAAGTTTGAATTTAAGAACCCATGATTTTGGCCTTGCAGTGCTTGCAGTCCCATATGTATCCGTCTACGTGTGTGTTTGTGCGCTTGTATTCATGTGCGAGTACTTGTGTCCATATGTATAACTACGGCGCTAACATTGTACTGTTCCATATTCGGTAGTGTCGTTTAAAGGAGATGATACCATCCAAACCTCTCGTCCGGTGTCACACTCGCGTCGTAAACCAAGTATTGGTTGCTATGATCCAAAACCGCCCATTTGATTCGCACCTTGCTGGTTCAGTCACTACCAGTTCTGATTTGAATCAATTATGGAATGATACCACAGTTTCTGAGGTGCTGCGATGTGTACCTAGATTCTTCTTCCAATCCGCAAGATCTATTGGTTGTCAAACAGGTTTCCGCCACCGTGCTCCTCTCAAACAGAGGAACCTTCGAGAAGAATCTAGTAGAGCTCGCGATGGTGTGCTTATTCTTGGTCCAGCTGCCTACCGAGACCCCCAAAAGTTGAACTTAGGAACTGACAAAGCATTGGAGTTCTACCATTGGGTTGAGTCCCAATTTGGGTTTACCCATAATGAATTAACGTGTAGAGAGATGGCCTGTGTATTGGCTAAAGGAAACAGATTTAAGGATCTTTGGGAGTTCCTCAAAGAAATGTCAAGGAGAGAGAAGGGTAGGCTTGTCACAACTTCGACCGTTACATGTTTGATTAAAGTTCTAGGAGAACAGGGGTTTGGTACGGAAGCATTGGCTGCATTCTACCGTATGAAGCAATTTCATGTTAAACCAGATGTTTATGCTTATAATACTATCATTTATGCTCTTTGTAGAGTTGGAAACTTTAAGAAGGCAAAGTTTCTGTTTGATCAAATGGAATTACCAGGGTTTAGATGCCCACCTGATACTTTCACATATACAATATTGATTAGTTCCTACTGTAGACACAGTATGCAAACTGGCTGCAGGAAGGCTGTTAGGAGGAGGCTGTGGGAAGCAAATCACTTGTTTCGAGCTATGCTCTTTAAGGGTTTTGTTCCTGATGTTGTAACTTATAATTGTCTGATTGATGGTTGTTGCAAAACTTACAGAATTGAGAGGGCTCTGGAACTGTTTGATGATATGGAAAAAAGGGGTTGTTCCCCAAATCGAGTTACTTATAATTCTTTTATTAGATACTATAGCGCTATTAATGAGATCGAGAAAGCTATTCAAATGTTGCGGAGGATGGAAAATTTGAATCATGGTTTACCCACCACAAGCTCTTATACTCCGATCATCCATGCTCTTTGTGAAGCTGGGAGAATGATATTGGCACGGGATTTTCTTGTAGAGCTAATTGAAGGAGGATCAATTCCAAGAGAATATACGTACAGGTTAGTTTCTGGCATGCTGAAATCAGCAGGGGAGAGTGGGTTGCTTGACGACAAAGTCTGTAGAAGAATAGAAGATGGTTTAAAATATCGACAGAAGCAAGTGATGAAGATGAAACCAATTATTAGTCAGAGAACTCCACTGTAGCATGGGGAAGCGTTGTCTTTCTAAAGTAATGGGGTATATCTTACCACTATGTCAAGGACTTCAGATGGCGAAAATCTGTGAGTTGATAAGTTGGACTCCGCAGGTAAGAATTTCCATGATGGATCTCTTTTCTTTACGTATATGTGCAATTGATTGCTTATCTCATTCAGTTGGATGAATGGTAACACTTTTACCCTTGGAAATAAAGTTACTATGGATGCCCTAACATGTTCCCTTAATTTGTTTATGTTAGCTGTACTATAATGGATTTGATAGTGACCTGGGATAAGAGAATCTGGACTTGTAGAAATATATTTTTTGACGTGGAGGAAGCAAGTTTTTGGTTTCCCTTTTGTCCATGTGCACTTTGTTTTCCTGACACTTACACACTATTATGGACAAGTGAATGGTATATATTTGCCACCACTGTAAGAACTTTTACGGGCATTAGCTCTTAGGAATGCATAGCTTTTGTTGGGTAGAATTACCTCTTATGATGTATGCCAAAAAGTTATCAAGTAATTTGTCAAATCAGAAAAGAAGAAATGGGTGGGAAGAAATAACTGATTGAATTGCGTCTAAGGGGATAAGTGTGAGTTTGAGGTCGAAAAAAGAATACAAGTGTAGTAGCTTTTATGTGATAAGGAAACGAAATTATGTGTTTATTTTGTTTCCGACAGTCCATGTTATGCGATGCATATATCCCTCTCAGATTTAAGTGGTCTGTTGGCAGTTCCCATCTATAATCGAGATTCCTACCCTTTGGCAACTGCATTTGTGAAGCAGTCAGGCTACAAGGCATTGCCATTTAAATCAACACGATAGCCTATGTGCCTAATATCAGGACCTAAGCAAAGCACTGCCAAATTGTGGGTAGCACTGTATGACAGGAGGCGAACAGTGAGCTTGACACGGCATTTCGAATGCTGGCTGTTTCACATGGTGATCCTTATGTAGGATCTCTGTTTTTTAGTCAGTCCTGAAGCTTTGGGCAGATTGGTTAGATCAATGGTCTACCATGTTGGCCTGTGAACACAAATGTCTTGAACAGAGATGTAGCGATGTTTTTGTGCCTAATTAGTCTGGGTTAATCGTGTTTTCCTTAGATGGTTAATTCATGCAACTGACAGCCTCAATCAACTCAAACCAGAATGAAATCATTGAAGGAAGAACAATAGATTTATAAGAATGCTAAACAAAATAAAATAAAGCGCTTGGCAGGTCATGATGGAGAAATCATTCCAATTGTTCGTTAGCTTCGTTATTGACGGAGCAATCACCACATCTTCTTGAGACTCAGATGCTCAGGTGCCGTGTACGAAGATACACTCAACGCATGATGACGTGCATTGGTAAGTATTGGCTGCTTACTTTGTCTGTTGCCTTTGAGTATATGCTTCGGGATGCACTGTATGGTTGCTTCGCGTGCCTTACTTTTTCATAAGCTGGTATTTTCGTTTCTCGGTTAGTTTGCACATGCTCTGTGTGTCATAACGTAAAAACTGTGCCAGCTTTTTCTAGATTTTAACAGACCTCTACTTTGATGCTAGTCAAATACTTTTACGGTGCATAACGAGAACGATCCGTCTGTATCTTGGTAGCAAGAAATTCCTTATGAGGTGACGTTTTTATCTCGAAAATTTACTTTTACGATCCCAAGTAAGGTGTTCCATGGGATCGCGTTCCAAGCTAACATGAGAACTCAATCCCGTCGACAGAGATGCATGGAACAAGTGACAGAACACTTGAAAATAAGCCATTTTCGACTTGATTCCTTGTTCATTCAAGTCTTTAAAGTCTCTTTTTCTGTTACTGACTAGCCCTCATCGAGAGAATAAAGCTTGTCAATAATTGTTCTCTCTCTCTCTCTCTCTCTCTCTCTACTAACCCTCATCGAGAGAATAAAGCTTGTCAATCATTGTTCCTCTCTCTCTCTCTCTCTCTCTCTCACACATTCATTTTTGGGCCCATATAACCCTATTTAGATGAGAGATGTGCCACCTAGAAATGTCTTGAGAAGTAAACAGTAGCAGTAGAATCACTTTTACCTTTGTTATTTTCAGAGGCAAGTAGCTAGTAACCACTTGATATGACCGGTACAAAGTAACGATTCGCTACCGCTTATGGCATTTTTCAAGGAAAAGAGTGTGTACACCACAATGGGTGTAAGATATATTAAACAAATTGTAATGCTCTTTACCCAATTACTTATACAAGATCCTTCGAAAAATTAGATTCTTCCAGGTGTTTATGCTCATCCTTCTCCTTTCCCGCTCTTGCCTTTGCCCTCGCTTCCTCAACTAAGGTCTCTATATCTTCTATTTTTGAGAGAAGCAAAGTTGATTTCGTGTCGCTATCAATTTTTCTTAAGTATCATGTTTCGGGGCATAGGTTTGTGGCATCTTTCCGCTGGCTTACCGAGTATGTTGCACCTACTAACCTCAGGAAGTCTGCCATAAACTTAGAATTGTTTGTTCAGATGTTAGAGATGTTGTTGCTGCAAAACTAAACCAAGCAACTCTTTCATGTCTCGCATGAATACTGCAGTTTGGAGTGAACTGGTTCACTTTGGAGTGGACTTATCAATTCTTAGAGGCAACGATGGGGAAGTGATTCTTGAACTGTACAATGACCAAGCACAATGTAGACACTAAAGTTTAAAGGTCGATGGACAAACTCTTGGAAGCCAGGTAGCATGGATATGAATGCCGCATCCGACATTGACACCGACACCTACCGGGACACCAGAAACCGCAATTTTCAAATACTAGATTTTGGACCCCACATGTCACTGCTGAGTTTTTTTAATATATATTTATTGTAACATGTTTGCTGAATTTCCATCATTCCATGCATATCCAACATCTAAAATCGTAAAACTAATTAATAACCCACCACAAAACAATATATTCAAATAAAAGCCTCCTTAAATCCAACAGAGTATTGTCAGTCTTACAGTCAATGCAGTCGACTGCAATACTTCCAATAGCTTATTACAGTCGACTGCAAGTTAGAAATTTGAATTTTCAACGGCTACTTTTGGGATTACAGTCGACTGTAATGGCACATTACAGTCAACTGTATTTATCGTTTGGCGCATTTAATGCTCCACTTAACTCCAAACGGTCATATTCATTTCCACATCTATAAATATTCATCTTGGGCATAGTTTTGATTCATCAATTGCATTCAAAGCTCTCTTATCTTTCATATACTCAAGGATCAAAGCAATTGTTCAATCTCTCTTTTTTTTTCATCCATTTCAAGAGAGCATTTATTGTGAGCTTACATTTGAGAGATATACACTTTCATAAGTCATCGTACACTCATCTCTCTTGTTCTAGTGCTTAAACTTGTACTCATCTACTTCTTGAGAGTGAAATCTTGTACACATTTCTTCATCTAAAGTTTCTTGTATCAAAGCTTGGGGTTGTCAAGCTTTGGAACTTTGGGATTATCAAAGCTTGTTCTTGATGTGGGCATAGCATCAAGGGATTGTAAGAGGTTCGATCTTGACCCGTAAGAAAGATCATACTAGTGGATTCTAGGGCCTTTCAAGGGACTTCCTTGAAGGGATGGACGTAGGCTTGAGGGTATATCAAGCCGAACCATTTAAATCTCCTTGTCAAGTATCTCTAAACCCTTCTCTCCTTACATTATAGTTTTACATTTGTGTTGAGATTGACTTGTTTGCTTACTTGAGATATTGTATTTGAGGTTTGTTGATTGTAGCTTTTCAAATGTTATTCTTATCCTTTCTAAGTTTATAGTATTTACTTATTAATTTTTAAAGTAGTCTTAAAACCCTATTCACCCCCCTATAGGGTTATCTTATTGGTTTCAAGTATATATGGTGTTGTGTGTGAGAAATTGTGAGTAAGGGTCAAGAAAAAGGGGGAGGGGCCATGACTGTGAGGAGCATGAATCTCTTAACAGTTGTGATCCAGTTTAAAAGAAAAATGACAGCAAAGTTGTGAACATCCTGATTTGAAGGGAGAACATTAGACATGGAATTAGAGGAATCTGCAGATTAGGATGCTATGAAAATAAAGAAGAGGAAAAAAAAAAGGGGAAGGAGAATAAAGATATATGAGAAGCATAGACTAAGATCATTCGTGAAAGGAAGAAAAACTGATGGCCTCTGGTACCATGTAAAGAGATTTGAATGACTGCTGGTAGTGTGATTATGGTTGTGCATGTGTGAATTTGTGAGGAAGATGGTATATAGGAGTATCTGTAATGTGTGTACATATGTAATAGTATGTGTAAGCAAAATGGGTGGGACATCCATGAGATGAGGAAGACAGCTGTGTTGTGGCTGTGTTTCAGAGAAGGAAGAAGGAAGTGGGAATGGGTTAATGCTGTAAGGTGGTACATTGTGTATGCAAAGTTGTACAATGTGACTGTTGGACATTATGAGATTGTCGAAAAATTCTTAAACTTTACAGGAAGGTTCTTACAAAAATATTAGAATTACTGTTAAAACTTCATATTTTTCTAATATCGTTTAGTATTTTTAATAACTTTTGTAAGTTTAGTTTTTTTTAAAATTCGTTTGGAGTCTTTATAATTCTTAATAAATTCTAGAAAATTTTCTGTAATGTTTTCATGATATAAATAAGTTTTATTTTATTTTTTAAAATTTTAGAGTTGATTTTGTATTAAATCCATATCGCATTTGATTTAGCAAAACGAATGATTTTAAATTGGTTTTAGGGCTTCTTAAATCCTAATTTCATTTTCTGTATTTTTTTACATATTATGAAGCTATCATAAAAATTATTATACTTTGATTTAGGCCTTTTCTGGTATTTAAAAAAATTGTTTTTAATTCAAAAACATTTGAAAATGCAAAAAATGCAGAAAAAACATTTGATTTCGAGCCCATTGAGGTCCACATTGCTTGCAGCCCTAGAATATTTGACATGTAAAAAGTAAGATGCAATGCAACGTAAAAATAATTTTTTTTAGTGTCTACACGAACGCCTCCATCTTCTGCAATAATAGGTGTTTGTTTATCTATATGATAAATGTCCCCGAAATGGGAGCACTCTTAAAAGGAGATCGTAGAGTGTCAACAGGTGTGCCAGGAGGGTTTCGTGTCTTCTTCATATTTTATTAACATCTGAACTATTTCACAAATGCATGCGTGCTGACGAGGAAGGGGAGGAACACGTGCATATGGAGGGCACAGTATAATGGAGAGTTGTACGATGCGTTTGGGACGGATGAAATGCTCCCGAAAAGGAATATAATGATTCTCTTTCAATCGGTAGGGCCTTATCGGTGTGATGATTTACATCACGGGCAAGGGGTCTGGTTCAATTCTCGGATGCCCTAGCTGCGACAGCGAATGAATAGAAGAAGCGTTTGACTTCTTCATGCCTATTCCACTTGGATGGGGGGGGGGGGGTGTGTTGTATAACTCAGTTGGTAGAGCTCCGCTCTTGCATTTGGGTCATTGCAATTACGGGTTGTATGTCTAGTTGTACATGCATCCATGTAGTGGTCATTTCTACCAGGACTGATGGACCAATTTATGTAAGTAATGGGAAAGAGAACTGAAACATGCCACTAAAATACCCTACTGAGACAACGGTGGAATGTCAAGTACGCAGAGGACTCAGGATGGGCAGTTTCGGTAGCAAAAGTATACAAACGATGGGCATGATAAATTGGGCTAGAAAGATGGCAGCGGTGTCATGGTCATTTGCAACGCTAAGGTAACAAAGTCGTAGCTCGAACAAAATAATTGAACCAATATTAAAAAAAATCTGGTATTCCAACGTACTTTCTTAAAGAGACAAACTTCACGGTTCTATGTAGTATGGAAAGTTGGAGATGTGACTCATGTATAAGTCATCTCCACATTTTGTTAAGAGTTTGAAGAGTCATATGCTGCTATGGGAAATGCTTTATTTATCGCTAAACTACTAGTGTTACAAATGATAACAACGATTCCATGATGGGTCCAACTTATTCCATACCAAAGGACCAAAAGACCTTTTGCATAAAGTGATTATACCAAGAAAATGATAGCACAGACCTGAATGACTGGCATATATGGAAAGAGTTGTTAGCATATACCCATTAAGGTAATTGCAATTTTGCCCACTTGTTTCTGAATGATTGTAGAGTACACTTTTCCGTAGATTCAGAATCTCACGACACAATACCGAGATTTATTCCTCCAACTTAAGCTTGAAGAATTTTTATTTTGTTTGGGGGGGGGGGGGGAGGGAAGACCTAGAGAATATATAGTAGAATACTATCATTTATGTCAATTCAATTGAGTTACAATCGGGGCGGCATCCCAGTGTGTTTAGTGAAGTAATCTTCGTAACTATTGCAAAAAAAAATAAAATTGCCTAGCTATGCCTTCTTATAAGCTCTGAAATTTCGATTGACAGGTGCAACATCTTCCAATCTCAACGTTGTTATGAAAATGCATATCTGCTTGTTCATGCAACAAAAAACACGAGTTATTATTTCACGAGAAACACTGTGTGACACACGGGCAGAGAAGCAAAAGATAGTGACCGTATTGAAACAACATAATAAATAGCTACCAACATCTCATAAGTTAACTGTGCCCAAAAAGTAAGAAATATTCTCCCCCAGCAAATGGAAGATGTACCTTGCCTCTGCTCAGCATTTCCAAAATGTCCTCACTAGAGTCATACTCCTAATGAGGACTTCTTCACTCGGCCATTCATTGTTCATCAACCCAATTGTGCCTTGAATAGATGTAGATATCAATTCTATATATAAAATTAATATAGGAATACGACCTAATTCTATTCGGTTTTCTGAACTCGTTATTCCTCATCAAAATTCGAAGAAGTTCCCATAGAGGTCCCTGGCTCAATCCATGAGCATATTTTCAGAATGCTGAGAAAAGTACCACCACCTAATTTTTGTTAATATCTTCCCTAACCATTTTTCTGTCATTAACTTGATTCTCTCGACTTATTATTTAGAATAAAAAAATTTAAACATAATAATAACAGACTCTTCAGGAACTCAAGGAAAAAAATGAACATTTCTTATGCTACAATTACCCAGTTATAGATAATAGAGCATTTCTCCTCTAAATAAGTTCATTCAGCAGGAAAACAGAGACACACTAGTCTTAAAATGATGGATCTAGGCATGGTTAACACAAGGTCTGAAGTTGATTTTCTCATTGTCCAAGCTCAGATATCAAATACAGTTGGAATAAAGTCTTTAAGGAAAGTGTATACCGCATGGCCATCATGGCAACACAAGCTACATGCGGTGCAAACTCCACCACTTCACATCAGGGGTGCAAGTTAATTACGAGATAATTGCCTGCCGCTTCATTTAACCATTTGCATACGTGCATTCATTACCCTCGTCAACTCCTGACTTGTGCACCTGCTTCCTACACAGTTGATTAATATTCTAAGTCATTTCAACGGAGAATGGTAAATCATGAAGTCAACAAACAAAACAAGTGCACACACAAACATGCATATATGTGCAAAGACAAATGCATGCACACATATACATAAACACACAGATACACATTTATAAGTTCATTCAACAATTACAGCTATGTAGTCTTCTTCTCAATAGATAGCCAAACAGATCAGATCCACCACCAGATTTGAAGAAATACCAGTCCATTTTACCCCAGTAGGGTAGTAAAGCTGCTTTCCGTGCAACCCAAGTAAGAGGGGTGTGGAGAACCCATAACACTTCAACACATGCCCAATGAGCATTCCAAGTTAAAGATTAGGGGCTAAATATGGTGATGAGAGATTTTAGCGGACACATGTAGAAGGCGGCAGCTAAGGTCAAGTGCCATACAATATATCCACCCTACACTGGTAGACAATATTAGCTACTCTGCCTATCTATAACTCCCAATTCTCATGGACTGACAACCACTCCACTAACAAAAAGAAATCTCTTTGGGCAGAATCTAAGCTAAACTGGCTCTCCATCGGACTGACAACCACACCATCCTGAATACAAGTCATTCTCTTTGAGCGGAACTACAAACCATAATTGTACAAAAAGCCATGTGGACCTTATTTCCAACTAACCACGTAGATATCTAGATAGGGAGGAAGAAGAGGGAGGAACACAGAGAGCATATAGGCGAAGATTCTCCCCCAAAAAATAGAAGCTATACTTTGCCTCTGCTCAGCATTTCCAAAGTGTCCTAACCAATTTTCACCTGTCAACAAATTACATACTTCAGATTTGTGCGACCAAGGCATGGAGGAATTTCATTGGGTGAAAAAGAAGAAAACCTTAAGCATTGTCGTGGCAGATCAAAACGGATTGCCCAACCGATTCACCATCTCCAGCATAAACTGTATATCAATCTGCGCCACATAAAATGATGCAGAAGAATGACATGAGGTTTTGCAAATGCAAACTAGCATATTATATCACCAAAATTACAACAATGAGTGGGAAAAGATAATATACATCATGTACACCCCTTTATCAAGTAACCTACCTTTATAGTTTGCTAACTTCTTGGTTTGGGTGAGAAGTCGTGACCTCTCAGTGTTATGCTCATTAAGTAATAAGCCCACGACTGTCTCGTTACGAAGCATCTCAACCGCACCCTGAACACAATCACAATAAAGAATTAGAAAGTGTGCCGAGCGTTAGGCTAAAATTGACTATACCATTTTACTTGCTGGGTCTATACCCGTTGGAATTATACTCACCAGATCTATAACGAAATCCATTTTACCATACCAATGATCCAAATATTTTATCAAGTACATACCATAGTGACACCTACAGAAAAAACGGGTAAAATACGTGATGTTATTAGTAACAACATAGATACACGGTGTCAACTAAACCTCAATGCTAGCAAAATGCTTATGCGAAAAAACTTTCCACATGACAGTTCTACTCCATTATGGATTGTACGACGCAATATACAATTTTAGATGACAGGTTTTATCCAAGCCAAACTTGGAAAAGTTTGATGGATCATATCGTATAATAACATACACTCGCTGCTAGCATGGCAGTGACATCAGCTTTACATAAAGTAGATTGGAAGGATGTGTGTGTGGCAAAAAAACAAGGGGTGATGGGCTTAAGAAACCTCCATAATTGGAAATTCAGCTTCCGTGGATAAAAACATTTTGGACCTCTCCGCCAAGAAATATACTATCTACCCCAAACTGTCAAAGAACGTTGGACCTCATTCACAAATTAGGCAGCCTAGAGGTAAAATACAACCCCTCAATTAGAACACAAAGGGTTTGACCGTAGGCAAAAAGGGCTTATGGTTTCGGCCAGGAAGTTGGCACTCTAATGGTCTTGGTGGTTACTCAAGATGGAACGAGGGCGGTATATGATGCTGCTGGTGTCTTGAACCCAAAGGTGTCAAAGAATCTAGTGCATGGTACATGGAATACAACTACATGATCTTCAGGTTAAGGATGTCAACGTTATAGGCATCAAAAGTTCATACGAGCGATGGCAATGAGGATGAAAACGTCAGCCTTGCCCCATCACAGATGGCATCTCGGCTATATTTATGCTTAACTGTTGACTGGGTTCACTGACCCGTTGTGGCACGGTGGAAGATAATACGGTTTTCTGGGCACATCCCAACATGTGGAGCAGTAGGAGACAGTTGAGAGCATCTCTCCCATTCATGGAGTGTAAGCTTAGTAAAGAAATCTGGAATCAAGTGGATACACTTTACAAACTTCTCATCACCGTGAATTTTAGCACACGCACACAAATCCCATGATATGCTTTCAACAAGTTTAGGGGGAAAGTTCCAGAGCCAAACTACGTAAACTTGCTGTGGCTATTACAATATGCAGTGGATGGGAAGAGAGAAATCAGAGGATAGTCAATGAAAATAAGCAAGGAAAGGGCATGACCATAGCAATTGTGTCAAAAGTATAAACTCTATAAAGTATTGAGGTGGCAAAAGGCAGTGTAATCCAATATTACCATGTATCTAATATCACTGGGAATTACCTACAGAAGTGGTGCACATACAAGGCCCATGATACACGATAGGCTTTATTTTCAATGCGTAGTTGTAAACTAATATGGTTGTATGTTGATTTTTGGGTTTATTCACTGGCAATAAAGGACCTTATACGAAAAATAAAAAACCTATATGGGTAGGACTAAGTAAATAACTCTTACGCAGTGGTATTTCATGGAACACCGGTAGGGACGAAAGCAAATGATGCCGACATGAAAGAGCTCCCTCTGTTTACATCTGCCACGATAAGGGATATTACCCTACCTTGCAGAGCAAGATCGAAATAACAACCGTTAGCTATTGATGAGGGAACGAATCGGTGTGCAAATGGCACTAGCAGCAAACTAATGAGGGTTACCATTTGGTTAACGACATGTCTCATTCTGGGAAGGAGAGTTGTACTTGATGGATCCAAGTACTCCATGCTCCACGTGAGGAGATTGAAGGAAAATGCCACCCAGTGATTACTTTTCCACAACATAGGCACTATGAGCTGAAACATCCATATGAAGAATAGTTAAATCCATGTGAATATATCGTGAGCGTGCACAAAGAATGAGCCTCCTAAGTCTTCCCCAAGATCATTTAAATAGGAGAGGTTGTAAGAAATTGGGCATATTTACCATCTGGCAGGAGTTGAGGTTCCTCTTAATCTGGTTCGACAGGTAATAGTTCTGAAATTTTTTCCGAATTTTTTCATTCATCCGTGATGTTGAGAGGTAAGATATAACGCTAGGCTACAATGTGCATAGCATCGTGTTAATACAAAACATAACCAGACATTAGAGCAACTATTCAAGTCATAGTCCCATCTTCCTTAGGTAAGCATTACTGAGACTGGTGGGAATGAAAGAGCGCCAAATGTAGAGGTGCGTACAGCAAAGAAAGTGGGAAAGATGTATCGGTCTAGTGAGCCATTGCTCTCGGTGTTTATCACCCTGATAACCATGTCGACAACCTGCATGGATAGCCATAAATTATAACACAGGACAAATAAACCCACCTTATGAAATTGTCATTGTATTTAAATGGTACTCATGGCTGCGACAACCCAGTTATTGCCTTCCATGGTCGAGTTATCAAACCTCGTTAAGTGGTAGTCGTACATACTTATCAGGACCTCACTATAAAAGGCACAAACATATACATGGGAAACCGATGAAAGGAAGCCCTTAAAACTGAATTCATGGAAAAAGGGAATGCCTTATTTACTATGTGCAAGTTGAACAATGTTCATCTTCTGTGTGGAAACATTGTGAGTTAGGACAACGGGATTAAAAGCACAGAGGATTGGTGGTCAAAGAAGATAAGAGGAGAATAACATTGCTAATACTACGAAATGGCTCGTACCTCGGATCACGGGAGGATGAAAAGGCATAGCCTAGTAAATATGACTTTTTGGGTAAGCTACATGCCTCTTGAGTGGTTGGCAGATGACAGATAGCACCAGTTGTTTCCGCGTGCACCAATGGGAGTTGAATGCCATTCAGTGGATGGAGAATCAACCTGACAGCAATCTGGACTCTGCAGTGCTTGACCTCGGACTAACAACATAAGCATTATGTTAATGGAGCATGAAACTACTAATGAATTTACTTGCAATTGTGTATACTAAAACATTGCAAAAACCTAAATGCAAACAAAGTTTACACCCTCACCGAGAAGATCGCTACACTGAACTTGCCCCACCAATGCTCCATAAACTTCAATGTATACACTCAGCAATCACTGAAATAATTCATAACAGACCTTAGTCAGTAATGTCATTAAGAGGATGAAGTTAGGAACAGAGTTGAGAGAAGCTATGGTTACACTAAAAGAAGATCGTACTCGTTTGTTTGTTTTAGACACGGATGACTCTGGAAAGCATAAGGCTGTAAGTCAATGTCTCTACCAGCTTTATGCCTCAACATAAGTGTAAGGACGCGGGCCTAATCACAACAAAGGTTAAACGTATTATGATGGCTCTACTTTATCTTATATCCATTCGACAACTGTAATAAATGCCATGGCTGAGTATATACCAGGTGCTTGTGGAAAACCTCAATCTCATCCAAAACACTGCGTCGACTAAAGTTGAGGTAGTCGATGCACCCCCCGTTGATGTTGATGCAGAGCATAAACCAATGATAGTCCCAGCAGATTGGCATGAAGAACTGAAAAGGGAAGAAAAATTCAGTACCTAAGGTGTGTCATTAACAATACACCTAAAATGGTTGATATAAAGGCAATGTAAAAAATGAGAATATCCTAATTAGTGCCATCTAAACATGTATTCATTTGAACCTTGCAAGTGCGCAAAGCCAATTTACAGATAGAATACTGCTATGGAAGAACTCAATGACCGAAGAGTATACCAACTGGACGTCCTCCATTTTAATCAGCGGGTCAGCATGTTCAAAGAAGCGGGAGAAGAAGTTGGAGATCTCATCGTCGGACCTGATGTCATCCATGAATTTGATAATCGAGGACTGCAGTTTGTATAGGTATACATGGCTCAATTTCAAAACAATTACAACAAAGATATGAGCAATACTCAAATTGAAACATCATAAATCACCGCAAAATTAGAAGCAAATGTGTAATGTAGTACAAAGCTTGAACGGTCGGCGTTGACGACCTCCGACCACACATCAATAACCTGGAAACATAAGGCAGGGATTACTTTCTTTAAACCTCGTTGATGTGTATTCATGGTATGCAAATGACGTTTGACCATTAATATCAACTGAACCATGGGATATGCAATATTATTTTCATTGCACCACCGTAAGTAACGAGTGTAAACAGCTGAAATTTAAATAATGAACTTGGAATTATTTGAAGAGTTTTGTTACCATCCATGAAAACATTTTATTTCTTGCATTATGCAATCAATGAATGAATGGACTGTGCAACTGACTTCGACGGTTAGTGCATGGCTCTAAAAGAAAGGAACACAGGTATGCACAGCGTGTTTGAAACAAGTACAAAGGCTGAGAGCAGAACCTGCCATTATCAAATATGTAATGTGATTAAGAAGACCACATTTAGTCTAAGAGGCTGCTCAGAGTCACCGGTGCTCGAGCCTAGCAATTCATTTTACTTGGATAAGTTATATAAAGGGAACAATATGCAGCAGAGCCGAGCAACCAATTACTAAAATCGAATGAGGCTTCCTTTTACACTGTTTGAAGCTACTAAAATTGATTGTAAGCCAACGCTGTTAGCGTAATAGAATCGATCATTACGTTTATGTTGATAAAGATAGAGGATCTGATTGGTTTGTGATTATCAAAATCTGTCATTTTAAAAGAAATAGGTATATTGAGCTATTATATAAACATGAAATGTCATAATTTGAGTGGTCTCTAGACAAAAGTTGGCATTAATTAGAGCAGGGTTCAGATTAGCTCTAACCGAAGGTGTTAAAGCTGGCACTAATTGAGTGGTCTCTAGACTAAAGCTAAATAAAAGTATTTACTGAAGGAAATGAGAGCACTTGGACATTGTTGTAAAATAGTGTGCTACTATCTGTGTTAGTGGATGACCTTTTTCAACTAATAAAAAGCTAAAGCTAGCTTCATAGTACTCTATTATTACTTGATAGCAGAAAGAATAGGAAAAAGGTAATCTCCTTTTGAGTCGGGAACTTTTGTTCGGACATGCCATTTTTTGTAGTTTGGTGTGGTATCTATTTATGTGTTAGAGTGCCATTATTGACACTCCTAAAATTGCTGCTGGCATTCTATGGACTACTTGATTGGTCACATGATCTGTATAAGGAACAACATGTGCAAAATGATTCTTGGAGTGCGACTAGCAGTTCAGAGAGTGCCAATAAGGCTACTGTTCTTGCAATTTTCACAACTACTCCGAGTGATTGCTTCAAGTTTATATTATATTAATTTAACCATTACTTGTTGAAGTATAAATGTCTAGTTGAGGTCGTGGTATTACAGGTTCAATGTCTTTACATCTTATTCTTTCCAAAAGATCATAAACATATAGTACTGTGAAATTTACTGATTTTGTCGATTTTTCAAAATATAGTTCTTGTAGCAATGTAGTGTTGTCAAAGCGATAATGTTCTAAAATGGATATTGTCGTTTTACCTGCTTTTAGTGAAGAAAATATCTTTCCACCTACATGTATACGTTAACTCCATCACGCGTTCCATCTATAGAAGATTTCAACCACTTATGTTTCTCGTACGTTTCAAAAAATGTTTGTCAATCACTTGCATTAGCTTCAAAATGGATTATGATTGCGATTCCCGTTCTGGAGAAATTTTGTATCTTAGGTTCCTTAGATCAACTACTGATCTATATGTGCCGCTTGTAACTTCTTGAATATTGACATCAAGTTGATACTTTCTTTCCTCATTTTCTTCAAACAGATAGGACACATGTCACTTGTATATAAAGTGTCAAAAGGGTAGAAGTTTAAGATTATTATTTATAAGTCAGAAAAAATTCTAAAATTCCTACCGTCTCCCCGTTTCATGTAAAAAGTAGATGGCATAACATTCATAGGGAAATTTCAATAGATGTGCATGATAACTGCCATTCGAAAAAGCGAAAAAGTATAGTTAAATTGCTTATGGATATTAACATTTCATTATAGAATCTGTGTAACAAGCAACTAAATCGTTTCACATCTAATATTAAACCGTATAGTTATACCACAAATATATATTCAAATACAACGGCCTGCAATCTGAGAACAAGCAACTATCTCACTGATAGAAGTAAAAACTATCACCAAGATTTAAGTAATGTAGAACTGAAAGAGCAGCAGCGTCTAGTTTGTCTGCACACCTAATATTCTGGAATTAGGTGGAAAATTACGATACACTAATATCACATGGTCACTAATTTAATTTGCTTGTTAAAAAGTATCAGTGGTGTATGAATTATCGTATTGAGGTCCTGATCTTGCATTAATCTGTTATAGCGAGTAGAGAGCGTACTCTACATATCAAATTCAGGTTATAAACTCATAATTTGTTTTAAGGATTTTTCTCCTACAGGTCCAATACTGTGGGTACTGTCTCTTGAATGAGGTATCCAGAAGCGATAAGACAGCAAAAGATTCTGCCGCCCCCACGCCTAGGGTAAGTGTTGAAGCCAATGAATCATCTGTTGGTCCCAAGCCACTGTTGCTCCCGTCCACAGGGGAAGTGCCGAACACAACCCCTCATCTGCTGCTATAATCCATAGAGAAAGTGTTGGACCCTCCCCATCATATGCTGCATCCACCCACAGGGATGTGGATGAACACATTCAACACAATGTGCCCTCATCTTCTGCTGCCTTGGAAGTTAAGGATACTCATATGTCTGCAGCAGTGGAGCACCTATACAGATTGACTGGAGACTTGGGAACTCCTTTCACCTACTTAGCTAGTTTATCAGCTGAGTAGGCTGCAACGAGGGGGACACTCCTAGTGAGCTAGGAATAATTAAGGTGTGTTTCTATATACATTTCTCCTTTGAATAGATGATGTTAACACCTTCAGTTAGAGCATATCTGTACCCGTCTCTAATTAATGCCTACTCTGTCTAGAGACCACACAAAAGGGTTGAGAGGTTACCCTTGAAGAACCCTTCAAAATCTCCCTCTTTCTCTTGGATTTTTTGCCCGAAATTTGTTCTTCTCCCCTCTCTGTTTAGCCCTGCTTTTGGCTTTGGTTTACTTTTCACTGTTTTTCTCTTCTCTTTTATTTTTCTCTTGTTTCTTTCTTTTCTAATTCTCTTGTTTTTTTTTCTTTACCCGAGACTTTAATTATCCACATCCAATATTTTAATCTTTAATGTGGCTTAGTCACTTAAACTCGTAGGAGGTGGCAAGTTCAAAAAATGGCTTCTGAATTGCAATTTTATAAAATTGCACAAATGACGTCCAAACTTTGCATATTTACAAAAAGAACCCTCAAACTTTTAAAAACTACGTTTAAGCCCCAAAACTTTTCTAATCAATCTCAAATTGATTAAACATCGCTGAAAATATATACTATCACTCATTCTATTGTTTTTCATCACTAAAATAATAATTTACAATTATGCCCCAAAGTTTTTTTCGAAATTACAAAAATGTCCTTAGAATTTTAAGAAAATACATTTTTGCCTCAAAATTCTTTTAAGCTTCAATACACAACTAATACTTGAGCATTGCTCAAAATTATCGTCCGTTTATTTTTCAAAGCCCATATGGTTACTTTAATCGGCTCTCGAAGTTCAGGATATTACAGATATGCATTGTGTTTATGAAGCGTAGGTACAATCTCATACTTATGCAACAGACAATTACACGAGCGAATATCAATCAAAAATATTAAACAAAATGCTTCAAAGATCATCATAAAGGAATACTTCAAATTGATTGTAAGCTTTGTAACTAGACATAGAGAATTAATCGTATCGATGGGTTTCGCTTGCATGCACAAAATTTTTATACACAAAAAATAGGAAAAGTTGCATTCTTGGGAATACAGTCGACTACATAGAGTAATAAGGTCGACTTAATATGTGGACAATAAGGTTTTACAATTGACTACATTAAATACAGTCTATTGTATACTTAGGCAACAAGGTATTACAGTCGGTTGAAGGTAATCCAGTCGACTGCATAGGTGAAATGTTGCTGTTAAGAATATGCTTCAGAAACCCTAGCCAGGAACGATGACCTGCAAGACAAAAAACGAGTGACTGTCGGGTGGGGTTCCAGTGGAGAATTCTCTGATACTTAAGTTAGAGCACAACTACATGATAGGGACTCTGAAAAAGCATGAAAGACTGTGTCCCTGTGTGTAATTGTCTACATACTTGGGGGTAGTCTTTTTTATATAGCTGTAGATAGAAGAGCCCTAATAGGATTAGGAGCCTGATGGATGGGCCTTGGGCCAAATCTGTTAGGATTGAGTTAGGATCCTTGAGGATTCTTCTAGAATCATAATTCACAATAAGGTAATTTGACCTAGATTGACTGGGAATGCCAGGTATCTCCTAATTATCGAGAGTTTATATTTGAGCTATATCATAAGCCCCCCATTTTCTTCGCCAAAAGGCTTCGTCAGGGAAGTGTATACCAGATTTCTTAAGACATGCATCAGATTTGTAAGAGATTTTTCACCCGCTTGTAGGGGTAAATAATATTCTCTCCATCTCCATGTGCTCGGACTTAAGCGCTTGGGAGCTTAAGCATGGAGTTTTTCCCCAAGTAGGGGGTTAGAACTTTAGCTCATAAGAGAAAGGTCTGAGGATTTTGCCTAAAGTAGGCTTGTTCGGACTCGTCTTTGGCAGACGGATCATAGGATTTTAAGATTCATAGATGCTGTGCCCCATGGTTATTTGTCTAAGTGTTTCAGTGTCCCCTTAAAGGGTTTCTCTTGACAATGTAGTTTTCACCTCTCTGTTGGAGGGTGTTTGTTTTTTGCAAGCTTGGGCTAACCACATCATGCTTGTGTTTTACTTTGATGCAAACTCTTATCATCAACTAAGAGCTGGCAAAGAAGCCTCATACTCATGCTTGACTGGGTTTTGAATTGAGAAAGAGTGGTAAGGTGATGAAGTCCTATAGAGTGCTTTGTCGTTTCACGGGTTAGAGCTGTAACTAAACCATCCGAATAGAACTTCAGCTTTATCCTATCACCCTTGGGGGTGTTCATCCCTTGAGAAATCACCCGTAAGGGCTAGTGGAATGTAGAGTTCTAGTAAGCACCAAAGCTCATGTAAGTGCCTTTGGGGGTTTCGTGGAACTTGAGGTTCTCACTCGCACCCTTGAGGGCCAATAGAGCACAAAGCTCGTGTAGGTGCCCTTGGGGGTTCGATGGAACTTGTGTTCTTGTTTGTGCAATTGATGGCTAATGGAGCATAAAGCTCATGTAAATTCCTTTGAGGGTTTGGTGGAACTTAGAGTTTTAGCATGCGCCCTTGAGGGCTAATGAAGCGCAAAGCTCACGTAAATGCCTTGGGGCTTTGATGGAACTTAAAGTTTTCGTATGCGCCCTTGAGGGGTAATGGAGCACAA
Source organism: Escallonia herrerae (assembly GCA_033070095.1). Taxonomy (NCBI): domain Eukaryota; kingdom Viridiplantae; phylum Streptophyta; class Magnoliopsida; order Escalloniales; family Escalloniaceae; genus Escallonia; species Escallonia herrerae. Next base: position 64,522 of record JAVXUP010002350.1, on the reverse strand, counting down.
AGCTCATGTAAATGCCTTGGGGAGTTTCATGGAACACAAAGTTCTCTTATGCACCCTTGAGGGCTAATGTAGCATAAAGCTCATGTAAATACCTTTGGGGGTTTGATGGAACATGATGCGCCCTTGAAGGCTAATGGGCCCTGGGGGATTTGATGGAACATAAAGTTCGCGTAAGCGCTCTTGAGGGCTAATGGAGCATAAGGCTTATTAAAAAAACCCTTTGGGTTCAATCGAAGTAACGAGTACTTGTTTATATGAATTGCCAAATAAGAAGACATATGGCATTAATGAGCCCGTAATATAGCCTCTTTTATCCACTCCCCCTGTCTGAGAGGGCATAAGGCATTAAGAACCTAATATTAATGATGCCATAAGATAAAAATCCCCCTCTGTCTAAGGAACCATGAATATAAAGATGGCTTCTTAACCTATGTGCAGGGCATGGTTACAAGAAGGCCTGTGTAAGCAATAGAAATGTAAAGGACCACAATATGTCTGCTCTTCTGGACAAGCATATAGAACTAGAGGACGAGGAGTCCGTCAGAGTAAGATGTCATTAGGTAATAAAGATGTTGCCACCATCTATCGATATACTGTTTGGTAACTAAATTCGACTTACTGGTTGCATGAGCTTACAGTTGTACCAGACATATTAGCGATGCTATCAGCAGGGATTAGTGATGTGTTCTGTTCACTAGATACATTGGCAGCATGCGTGCCTCCATCATTATAGGATATGTTCTCAAATAGCAGTGGCGTGAATATTTGACCAATTATAAAGGTCATTGTATGACCGAATATATTGCAAGACATTAAGTAATGCCGAGTTAGCAAGATGCAACAGTAAAAACCCTAGACGGACGTCAAGTCACAGGGTGCTGTGAATTTTTTCCTTGCATATGAAATGGTTTATATGTCATTGTTGATGCTTGCGGGCGCAGTTTAAGCCCTTGCAACAAGAAAAAGAACGTGACTGAAAAAATAGCCTTTTAAAGCATATGAGCTTACAAGTGTAACTATATTTTTAACATAGAAAAAAGAGCGACGTTTATACAGCGTGGCTCCACTAGGGCTTTGCCGATTAGACAATAGGGTGTGCGGCACTACGTGTTAGAGGTATGCTTAAAAAGTCATAGCAGTCGGAATCCCCCTACTTGTGACGTGCTTGCGGTAATTAACGCAACTTGATAATGCTAGATCAACATAGATAGGTCTAGGTAATATAGGAGCGCACATGAGAAGCAGCCTCTTAAGAGGCTTGCCAGGGCCTAAAATCGTGGTCGCTTACCTTTTTAGCGACAAATATAGGTAATATAGGAGCGCACAAGAGAAGCAGCCTCTTGAGAGGTTTGCTAGCGCCTAAAATCGTGGTCGCATACCATTTTAGGGACAAATATGCTAGGAAGTATATGTCATTTTTAAAGAGTGTGGGGCATATGTTAAATAAATGAGACCCTGTAGGTCTTGAATTGAAATTGGTATTTTTCTCGGGTTAAAAGCTTAATGCTAGCATGCAGCATAAGTTAAATAAATAAGACTCTTTGTGTTAATCAAGTAATACTTTTTTAACGTGTGGCATATGTTGAATACATAAGTACCCTCTGGGTCCAAAAGTAAACATGTATCTTTATGGGGTGACATTTTAAATGCTTTAAAATGGCGATGTCCCCTGGTCTATTCAGTTCCTCTTTGACGACTGGAGGGCCTAGCCGGCGCATCACTGCACTGGATCATCCATCACCGGACAGCAAGGATCATGGCGGCATCAAGGTGGGGGGAAATGCGACATAGAGGGAGTCGCGGTGGTGTTTGTTGAACACAAGTATGCATAAATACATCACAAAAAATGATTTCAATAAATCTTAATTTGTGGGTCCTAACCATAAATATGCATAGTTATGGGGTAAAAGCGCAAAAGTATAATTTCGTAAAGGAAAACATCACATGTGTAATACCCAGAGTTCAGCTTCTCCTTCACGAAGAGGGGTGCCATAGTGCGCGCTGGTAGGGGACCATTTTCCCTAAGTATTCAACGCAGGCAGAGATTGCAAATCCGGCCACGTTATTCCTGTAGGCGTCGAAGGCCATCTGGTGGCTAACCGTTTCTACCGTTGACTGTCAGGTGGTGGAGCTGGCAGTTATGAAGGTAATGGTTGTTTGGCGATGTTGCTTGGCGGATCGTAACGGATTGGGACTGCACAACGGCAGGGGTTAGACTGGTAATTTGGCGACATGGTCATCGATCGTAGCGTGTGTTTCGTGGCAGTGGCGCCGCTGCTGGCTGTGACATTGTGGTCCAAAACGGTGGTGGCAACCCGTAGCTCAGTGGCCACGTCGTGCGCGATTGCATAGACTTTGGCTAGCGACGATGGCCTCCGATGGTCTTTCTGGGTGATGCAGCAGCGACGCAGTCACGGTGGCTGCTATCACGAGTAATGACTGACCATTGTCTATTTGTTATTGGCTGACCGTGGCATTGACTGTGACAGGGTGACTGGAAGATGCCATTGCAGCAACAGATCTAATCGCTGGCATTAGAGATGTCAATTGGCCGGGCTTGGGCCGGCACAGGCCAAGCTCAACTGGCCTCCAACAAAAAGGGTCTGGGCCGGGCCTGATGACCAAAAAAGGGCCCAAGCCCGGGCCTGAAATCTGGATATATGGGCCCAGTCCAAGCCCTGGCCCTAGGCCCAATATTTAGGGCGGGCCTGGGCCCATTTTTTTTTTTTGGTTCTCAACTCCTTGTTATTTATTTGCATTAATGGCCAACAAGAATATATCAAATTAATTGGTTGAGATTGATACATGTTAATTTGGTGTAATATTGACAAGCCTTTTTTGGCCTACTAACATTATAATTTATAAGTAGCATTTTTTGGAAATTTCAATTCTAATCAGTTTATTTCAAATTTATACTATTAGTTTAATTTGGTGTAAAGTCTTAGCATATATTTTGAAATCCTAATCAGTTTATTTCAAATTTATACTATTAAGCTTTACTTTTGTCACTAAAGTTGAACTTTTGTTATTATAATGTACCACTAAAAACTAGTTGGAATTTACAAGAATTTAAATTTGGAGTATAGTTATTAATTCCCTAGACGATCTTAAGCAATAAGTATAGATTTTGACAAACAGTTTTTCTCTCTATTTGGTCTCATATACAAAATTTTATTCTATATATATGACTCTCATATGTGTATAGGATGGTTAATAACTCTCATATGTAGAGACTTTGTTTTGCTATGAGGATTATTGCTCCCTAGATGTGTGTGATACCAAATAAAAATTGCGCTTATGCGGAGATGAAGATGCACAATTTTCTTGTTTTTGAACAGCTATTTAAAAAACTTAAGCTATCAAAGAATAATATTCATGTCCTCAATAATCGCCGTCACGTGCAAGCCACAGTACCAAAGCAACCAAATGCATTTTAACCTTTTCTAATAAGGAATGCTTCAAATTTCTTATTGAAGTAATACTAGCCGTTTATAGTTATTGGGGAGGGTAAAAATGTAAAAAATCTTAAAAAATTTGAAAAAATTAACTTGAACCAAAATATCCCCCAAACTAGCCGTTATATAGTTTTTTTTTGGGGGGGGGGGGAAATGGAATTTTCAAAATTATTGGGGAATATAGCCGTTGGGGGGAAAAGTGAGGGAAAACAAAATTTGAAAAAAAGTGGGCCAATGTAATACCTCTGTTGTTAAGAAAAAAAAGGTGGTCTGATTTCGTGGCTGCCCAAGACAGCCACAAACAAAAGGGGAATGACACCTCGCATTTCCAAGAGGTGGAGTGTATGCATGGAGTGTGAGGTGGCATGGGAAAATCTTACCTTGGACAGCTGTTGGAGGGAGAATAACAGAAAATGAAGAAGGGATCACGGGATGACTTCAATTGAAAAGTCATAGAGAAAATAGGGAGGAAGAAGACCCAAGAAACAGAGATTGATTTGGAGATACATTCAGGAAGATAGGGACTGCCAGAGTTAGGGAAAAAAAAAAACCAACCTGCAGTGTGCGAAGCTGTGCGACGTGGCTGATTGAGAGGAAATTTGAGGAAAATACATAAATAATAGCATGAAAGGCCAAACAAAGAAGTTGTAGAAAGGGAAGCAAGGAAGAGATTCCAACAAACAGAAGGTAATTATACCAAGAAATGAAGAAGTTACAGGTCTCCAAAGCGAGGTAAAATTCAGCTATACTTGTGTGTGTTCTTGGTCTTTTGGTATATGTTCTTGAAGGAGATTAGGGCTGAATTGATTATGTTATGTTATGATTTCATGTTAAATGAAATTATGGACTTAGATAGGTGGAAATGAAGTGAGATCAAATTGGTTTAAATGGAATTTGAAGTGGAATTAAATAGGTAATGAGATGAGTAAACATAAAATGCATAAGTGAAGAAGGGGAATTATTTCTAGGCATGCAAATCTGAAGAATGCAACTTGAAGTGTGGAAAGTGATGAAAAAGTGTAAAATTTGATCCAAAAGTGATGAGTAGTGATGTAAATGTCGCTAAAAGTCTTAGCCTCTAATTGATTTCAAACTTTATTTTTGAAACATAGTTTTAAGATAAAATTTGGCCGAACATAAAAGAAAAACTCATATTCTTTTTGAAAGTTATACATAACGTAAAATTGTTGGATATTTATGAGTTTTCAAACAATGTTAAATATATTTATATTTAAAATAAGATTTTGAATTTTTAAAAATATCAAATAAATGTTTTTTAATCTAAAAATTTTACAAAAACTTTATGTAGCTGAGACACTTTAGTGTCTAAAATTTCATGACATTTGGAGGCTGATTCATATTTTGAAAAAAATTAGTTCTCTAACGCTTGGTTTGGTTACCCGGGTGGGGTTTCCGAACAAAAATTTCACCCAATGACTTTTTAGTATAAAAATCAGTTTACATTGTTTTAAAAGGGTATTTTGAGCCAATTGGGAGTATTTATTGGTGTATTAATCGACAGGGGGTGTTTCGGTAATTTTACCTATGGTCAGGGGCGTTTCGATAATTTTTCACACCCGGTAACGAATCTTGCAGAAACTCATGGTTAAGCAGTAAGGATTATAAAGAGTAGAAAATTTGAGTTTAAATGCGCACAAGATGGGAGTAGTGCGGGTAATACACCTTATGGGTTATGGCAAATTCGGCTAATGGATTAGCCGTAATAAGTGGGAGACAGATGAGCAGTAAGGGAGGGGGAGGCAAGGTAAGCATGTTTTTGTATTTTAGGGCGGTCTAACGAGAAGAATTTTATTTGATAGGTGGTTCCATTGTTGAGAAAATCAGGAAGCGAGAAGTTTGTCGGCTATAAAGCCCCTCTGTTGTTTTGTTTTGCATACCATGTTGATCATGTTCGTGTTGAACTCCTATATTTATGTTAGAATATCGGTTGAGTTTATGAACCGGTACTTCTTGTTGACTTGTGCTGTTGAGGACTTAAGGTAGAATGAATTCCCTTAGTCCGCCCGACAATGAGCCTGAAAGCGTTGTTGAGGACTTACGATCGAAGATACTCTCTAAGTTCGCTCCTTAATGAAAATTGTTCCCTAATCTGGAGAAGACTGAGATGAACACCCCGTATGAAGGGGCATCAAGTGAAGGGCCAATGAACGGAAGTAACTAGCGGTCAGTGAAAAAGTGAGTAACTGAAAAAAAGAGGATGAAGCGCGCTAGAGTCTGTCGTGTCGTGTCGAGTCAAGTATGCATCTCAATTAATTTTATTTGATATTGCTGAATTTATTATCTCATTATTCTCATGATGTTTATGCTTTAGTGTCTCTTTTGCATTGCACTTGCATAGTCCATGAGTCTGTCCAAGTGGAAATGATGATGTTCTGTTGGGCTTGAGCCACTCAATCTGAACAAAGGTGATGGAACAAGAGGATTGTAAATATTCATTCTTGGCATTCTTAAATCTTTTGCCTTTGTTGAAAATTCATGATCGATTCTCCTTTAAATTTGAGAGGATTGTACGTTATACTCCTCGTACTATCCTTACTGGGCGATTTGCGCTCATTACTTATCTGAAGGTTTGAACAAGGTGGGACCTCTGGAAAAGGGAAAGAAAAATTATGCTGAGGAGTGAGGAAATATGTACATCGCCACGCAGATGAAATTTGGGTGTACATATTAAGTTGTGTTATATTATGTGGTTTCCGTTGCGACATGATGTGTACTATTAAGGAAAATTTTTGTAAGGACGTGTTGTAATGTTTTCTTCATGATCTTAAGGTTATAGTTGCTATGTGTTATGTTTAAAGTTGTAATGTTGACATGATTGACATCTCAGCTCTGGTGACGTCACTTGGCTGGGGGTGTCACAGGCAACCCAAAAAAGGGCCGAATTTAAGGCCAGAAAAGGGCCCAATTTAGGGCCAAAATCGGGCCTAATTTTGGGCTTTTTCGAGCAAGGCTTTTTTTGGGCTTTTTTAGGGCCGGGCCTGGCCCGGGACATTTTTGGTGAAACCTTGGCCTGGTCCAAGCCCAGGTCCAAGGCCCTTTATTTTCGGGCCTGCACTGTTCATAAGAGAGCCGGGCCAGCCCGGGCTTTTTTCGAGCCGAGTAGGGCTGGGCTGCTGGCCGCCCGGCCCATTTGACATCTCTAGCTGGCGTAAACATCCTTCTTCTTCTTTCTTTTCTATACTTATGTGACGGTAAGCCATGGGGCAGCGGCGCAACAGCGGCGTAGTGGGGTGGATCTGGTTCCCTGCGGGCCATCGCCAGTGTTCTGTGACAAATCGGTGGCGATGGCGCGACTTCTCATCTAGGTAATGATTGGGCTGCATACCCATGGTGGTTGTGTAGTGGTTGTGGCGGTTGAAGCATACGTGGCGGCGCGTACTAGGTGCACTCGTGGGTTGGCGTTGTTACTGCTACTTCTTTTCCTTTTCTTGAAATTTTTTACAGAGGTGTAGCGGCTCGCGGTACTACCGTTGAGGTTTTCTTGAAGTCAATTAGCTAGGCTCGTGGGTCCCAAGGATAGTGTCAATTTGTTGCTGCTAAAAATATGCTTTAAAACCCTAGTCAGGAATGATGACCTACAAGACATAGTGTAGCTACAGGATATGGACTCTGAAAAAACATGAAAAACTCTGTGTCTATCTGTGTAATTGTCTTCGTACCTAGGAGTAGTCCCATTTATTTAGCTGTAGGTAAAAGAGCCTAATAGGACTAAGAGCCAGATAGTTGAGCCTTGGGCCAGATCTGTTAGGATCACATTAGGATCCTTGAAGATCAAATCATGACTTTGAGGATTCTTCTAGAATCATAATTCTCAATAAAGTAATTTGCTGCAGCTTGACCGGAAATGTCGAGTATCCCCCAATTATTAAGAATTTATATTTGTGCTATATAAACTAGTTGTGGGCATAGATTTGATTCAACCTTTACATTTAAAGCCTTCTTATCTTTTAAATACTCAAAGCTCAGAGCATTTCTTCAATCTCTCTTAGAGTGTTTTCGAAATCATGGGATTTTATTTCAAATACTGAGATTTTATTGTTTGGAACATTAAAAAAATGAGAATTGGAATTGGATTTCACGAGATTTGACTGGATTTATTTCTTTAGCGTGAAATCCGTTGAAAAATGGTCGGGTTTTATGAAATTCGGATTTATTTGAATTAAAAGTAATTATTTACATATCTTACTCTTTTCTGGATCTTTGCAACAATGAACCCACCACTATCATCTTCATTGTCGCTATTGACACACCACTTTTACCACCACTACTATTGCCACCACTACTGTCAACACCACCACTACTACCACTACCACCACTACTGTCGCCACCGCCGCTATTGCCACCATCACCACTGCAGCCACCACTACTACCACCATTGCCACCACTGCCACTTGCGTTAGTATTGGCGTCACTTGACCACCACCACCACCATTATCATTACCATCACTTGATCACCCCACCACTTTCACTGTCGATGCTGTTACTCAGTATGGTGCCGCCACCATCATCACTGTGTGGTAGCACTAATACACTTGAAATCACTTACCGTAATTTATTTTTCATCGTAAGTCAAAGATATAATTATCAAAAATTTATTATTTTTCCGTTTCCTTTGTTCTTGAAATACAAAACATGAATTATATGATTTGAATTCCCTTGCACTCCAAACAAAAAAAAAAGTAAATTAAATTTCAAATCCAAGTCTGCATTTGAAATTCAAATCCTAAAAGAATTGATTCCAAACAGACCGTTAGTTTTCATTGTTTTCTCATCCAATTGAAGCATTCATTATGAACTTACATTTGAGAGATATACACATTCACAAGTCATCAATACATTCATATGTTCTAGAGCTTAACTTTATACTCATTAATTTCTAGAGAGTCAATCTTTATACACAATAATTCATCTTAAGTTTCTTGTATCAAAAATTGGGGTTGTCAAACTTTTGAAATTTTAATACTGTCAAAAGTTATTCTTGATGTGGGTTGTATCAATAGATTGTAAGAGGTTCGGTCTTGTTCCGTAGGGGAAACCATGCTAGTGAATTCGAGAGTCTTTTAAGGGACTTCTTTAAAAGGGTGAACTTACGCTTGAGGGTAATTCGCGCCGAACCATCTAAATCTCAACTGTCAAGTATTTCTAAATCTTTCTCTCTTTACGTTATTGCCTACATTTGCTTTTCAATTAGTTAATTTGAGATATTGTATTTGAGGTTTATTGTTTGAGTTATCTGAGGGGATGATGATCCGAATTTCATTCCAATAAAGTGAAAACGTCAAAAGCAAAAAGTGATAACAAGGTTTTGGGCTTTAAGGCCACAAGACTGAAAAAAATCAGATTTCTTGACGGCTTAACAGGTAAGAACATATTGTGATTTAGACAAACCCAGCCCGCCAAACTTACGGGTACATTACCGTAATTTCCAGTAGGGGTATAAAAAAAAAGCCAAAAAAGAAAAGCAAATTTAGGGTTTTAAGAGCCGCTAAAGGCTTCATTCCCAAAGGTCACAGCAGCGCCACAGAGCTACTAGGGTTTGGAACGCAGCCACAGCTCTCAAACCCCAAAAATGGTACTCTCTATCTCCTCTTCAGATCTCTCTAATTTCTTATTCATTGTTCCTCTTCTTCTCTTTGATTCGATCACTGTTTTCATTTGTTAATCTGTGCAGTTTGTTCTGTTTTTTAAGTTTTGATCCGTTATAAAGGTTGTATGGGTGTATTTGTACATGTCTATGTTTGGTGCTGATGATTTTGTGAATTGGGTTTGCAGAGTCTGTGTTTGCTTTGATTGAAAATGGTGTTAGTGATGATTACGTTCTGATAAGACTGTTTGTGAAGTCTGGTGTTTACTTGACGCTATCAGATGCTTAATCCTGCTCCTTGATATCATAAACTTGGGTAAATAGTTATCGTGTGTGCCATCTTCATTGGGAAACAGTAAGTGCGACCGAGGGAATGGGGTGTCAACTTTTATTAGGAACGTAAGTTTAATTCTCAACTGGCTTTGATATGGGTCCAAATTTTGCCAGAGGGGGTTATGGACGGAGCTGATGGATTCTGTGTCTTACCTTATGTTGATGAGTTATACCCGATCGGCAAGAGATGGAGGGAGTATGGTGCGCAGAAAATTGCTTGGCAGCTTATCAAGATAGAAAGAAGAACAGGAGGAAGAGAACAGATCTGAACTGGTATGGTTGTGGAACCATATCGTAAATGGAGGAAATGGTAGAGCTAAAAATTTTATAGGAACACATTTTTCACTCCCTTCATAAATTTGGGCTTGTTTACGCTTGTGAACGAGAATTATGCTAGCACTACCCCCTTTCCGTGTGGACTGATGATAGTAATCTATGAAGCACGGACATGGGTGTGGGTGCGGATATGATATGGGTGCAGATACGCGAATACAACATTTTAGAAAAATTTAGGATACGGGTGCGGCGGGGATACAACAAATTATATCTATATATTTTTAACTATGTACACTTAATATTGAATTTCTAAACAAACCAGGGACCATTTGAATCTTAAGAACATGCATAAAAAGAGATATAGTGCAATTTAATTTAAACATTCTACAACAGATAGTTATGACTGCCTGAAAGTGAAAAATTAAACTGAAACACATAAAACACACGAAAACAGATATTAAACACTGATTTTAACACATTGAAACAGGGCTGGTAGAGTCCAGTGGTCAACCTCTCCACTTGCTGTCCTAAGGGCATAATCTAAGCACGGATTCCGGTGCGGGTGCGGATACGATACGGGTGCGGATACGCGGATACGGCATTTTTGAAAATTTTAGGATACGGGTGCGGCTGGGATACGACAAATATTTTATATATATATTTTTATTATGTACAATTAGTATTAAATTTCTAAGCAATTTGGATCTTAAAAAGTGTATAGAAAGACGGAGTGCAATTTAATTCAACCATTCAACAGTAGTACAATACCATCAATCAAATACATAAAAACCACCACCAAATAGATCATATATATAACAAAAGTGGTAATATAGCATCAAAGTTTGCAAAATTGGTTTCAACATCCCTCAATTTGTAACTATTGAACCGCTGCTTTAAGCCTTTGACACATGTTAAACAATAAACACTGTATAAATTGGTTCCAGCTTTCAATTGACAATCCACATCCAAGTCACAAAAGGTAGCAAAGAGAGATTTGAAGACAGACGAAAGGAAGAGGAGACTTATCTTTGGAGAAATGCTGCCGGAGGTGACTAGATGTCTTCTCGGGTGATTGTCGGTGGTCGCCGGAGGTCGCCTGAGGTCGTCGGAGGTCGCGGGTGGTCGCTGGAGGTCGCTGGAGTTCGTGGGTGGTCGCTGGAGGTCGCTGGAGTTCGTGGGTGGTCGCTTGTTGTCGCGGCTGGTTGCGGGTGGTCGAGGGTAGTCACCGGTGTCGTTGGTGTCGCGGGTGGTTGCCGAAATCGCCGGTGGTCACGGGTGGTTGCGAAGAGGCGCCGCTGGTCTCTCTCTCTCTCTCAGAGTCTCCCAATTTGATCTGCCCGATTAGGTTAGTTTATATGTTTTACTCATGAGTTGGATCCGCACCCGATCCGTATCCAATCCGCACCCGAAATTCAGAAAATAAATGGAAATAAAAGGAAAAAAGGGATCCGCACCTGACACGCACCCAACCCGCACCCGACGCCTACCCGACCCCGATACTTCCCCCCTTTTGAAGCACCCGTGCTTCATAGGGCATAATCAATTCTTTGATTTCTTTCTGCGTTTGAGGCAGTTAAAGTTTTCTTTTTTTGCTTTGGGAGTCTAGGCGCAGACCAGTTTAAAAGGAAAGTACTACTAATGGAGAATCAAAGGTAGTAGATTACGATAGGTCGGTAGAAATCTATTGACCAAAACTTAAATCAGAAGACTTCCGCGGTCGCCGGTGGTCTACAATGGTTGCCGCTGCTCTCTTTCTCTCTCTCCCTCCTCCCCTCTTCAAAGATCTGCCGAAGGTGAGGCCCATGGTTGCGGATGGTCGCCATTGCTCTCTCTCTCTCTCTCTCTCTCTGAGTCTCTCCCCTCTTCACAGGAGATCTGCCCGTTCATTTCTTAGGTAAGTATAAGTATCAAGTATTGACCCCCGAAATTTGTTCTGAAAATTATGTTTATCAACCCCCAGAAGTATTCGATACACACCTGCACCTGAACCGTATCCGAACCCTGCACCCGATTTTCTAGAAGCAAAAAAGTAAAACAAAAAAATTGGATATGCACCCGACACTCACCCACCCCGCACCCTACGCGGACCCGACCCCGTTGCTTCACCCATTTTGAAGCAACCATTCTTCAGAGGTGGTAATATTAAAGAACTTAGCATCTACGTTTGAATTGGAAGCATGGTATGATAGCTTGTGATGGAGCATATCACATACTACTGTACTAGGTTTGTTTCTGTGATATGCACTAAAAATTTTCCTGTGATACTGTTTTAGTCGAACTTTGATAGGTATATCCAGATGGACTGGCCCCGTAGGGGCATGCTTCATTCAACATATTTCTTTATATCTTTGTGTACATATTATCATTTGTTTCCATTAAGACTTTTAAATTTCTCAAGTTCAGGCCTGCTGTTTGCTTATTTTTTCTAGTTCTTGCACGACTGAGTTTGTACACGCCCCATTATTGTGTAAATCCACATCATAGCCAGGGGATAGGATTCCTTTGTGTGCAGTGTCATTTCAGTGGAAGACATCTAGATTCACAAAGAAGTAAGAATAGACTCCCCCCCCCCCCCCCCCCCCAACTACAACTAAAATTTGGTATGCTCCAGAAGATATCATTGAACATAATTTAGGATGTTGGAGTGGCTTGGTTCTTTGTTGTTTGAGATTGGCAACAAGTAGAATGAGCGTCATGCGTCATCTGGACATCATTCTTCCATCGTTTGGAAATTTTGCAATGTGTGATCTTAATGGGTGCTACTCTTGGTGGTGTGACATGCTTTGCGGTCTTTAAGGTTTTTATGTATTTTCCTTGAAGCAGTTTTTCCGTTGTGAAGTCTGCAGTGGTTTTGGTCGACGACCAAGTACCTCCTAGTTTTACATAAATGTTCTTGATATTTTTCCGTTTCCGCGAGGGTTATATATAATTTTTAGTCACTTCTAACTCTCTCTTCAATATCAGCCAAAGCAAATCCATGAGATCAAGGATTTTCTCCTGACTGCTAGGAGGAAGGATGCCCGCTCTGTGAAGATCAAGAGGAGCAAAGACGTGGTCAAGTTCAAGGTTCGCTGCTCCAAGTATCTCTACACCCTTTGTGTGTTTGACTCAGAGAAGGCTGACAAGCTAAAGCAATCTCTACCTCCAGGTTAGTATTCAATACAGTTGCTTGAATTTTATCCGTGTTCTCTTGACGAGAATATAATACATGTAATCGGCCGAAGAGATGCATTGACTCAGAAGGCTGGATTTAGCTTTGATGTTGTTCTTAGTATGATTTCCTGGGAAGTATTTTGGGGGTGGCGATGCATAATTTTATGTATCTTATGGGTCAAAACCACGTCGTCATCACATTCTCAATTAAATTGGGATCTCTATGACATGCAATAGATGAAATAGAGAATATGAAGGCACGGAGTAGTGGTAGGTCTAATATTCCGACGATATATTTTCTGAAATCTTTTGTAAAATTGAGAATGGTTAAAAATTATTGTTCTCATATCATTATCAGTAGTGTCAATAGTGTACTTGAAAGTTTTATTTAGTTTCGTATCCGAGTTTACTGTAGCTTTTTAGCACCTCGGGGTTAATTATTCATATCATCAACTCAACTTTGTTCAATCTTGGGGTCGTTATATATCCTTTTGCTCCGCTAACATACTATGCATGTTATTTCATGGTCTTCTGAGCAAAATGTAAATTAGTTAATTTCAGTGGATGACAAATTACTTTTCCTGGATGATACTGATCATTGATTTAATGCAAATGTGCAGGCCTGACCGTGCAAGACCTGTAAACTAAGTGACGGAGCTTGTTGGAAGAGAACTATTTTCGAACACCACCAGAATCTATGCTGTTTAATGTTGGTTGACAATTTTGTTCCTGATGGATTTCTATTTGACAGTGATTTGTTTGCTGTAGTAAGATTCTCTAGTAACCTACATAAAAAAAAAACTAGAAAACAATTGTTCCTCATTTTATAGCATGAAATTTTTTTAATAAGTTTGAGATTAATGTAGTCGTAACTGTTAAGCTGCTTAACAGAGATAATGCATGACTCACCAATAAATGCTTCAAACCAGAGGCTCATTAGCCTCTACTCGTGATCTTTAGCAAGCTAAAGAATTACAATTTTCGTCGCTGTACGATGAAGTTGCCAGAAAAACTGTATGAGAAGTTTGGCCTACTGCCAATTTAGGAAGATAAAAGCCTCCTCAAATGACTAAAAATGCGTACGTGGTCTCCTTGCCATCTGGGCATAATAATATATCAATTCGACAATCTGTTGATTAGTGAAGCTTTATGAGGACTGGTAACATTCATCTCGGTCACTGCCCGGCAGTTCATCCCTCACGGTATGGGAAATGGCAGGGAGACATGGCTATGGGGGGATGCTTGACTAGCCAGAGGTCCCCAAGTTGATACCACCCGTGGGTTAACATGCAATTTACCAGCTCTTGAATGAATCTAGCGCTCTGATTGACCTCAAGAGAAGCTATTCTGTCAACCTTATCAGTAAGCCTTTAGATGCTAACTATGAGATGGAACCTCACATCTTAAATGCATCCCCTCCGTCAGCTTGGAATGTTGTAAGATCCATTCTGATTGTACTCATTTTTTTATTTTTATTTTTTTTTATAATAAGGAGAATTGCATTCATAAAAATATGGCAGCCTTTATGGCTCTTACAGAGAAGTTCATTACGTTCGCCGTCATGCAGGCGATAAGGAGAACATGACAAGAAAACAGAACATGATAAGAAAACAGACAAGCAAAAGTACATAATAGAGAAATAACTGGCATCAAAGTTAGAGAATTCTTGCACAAAGCAAAATGGGGAGGGAGAGATCTCATCGCAGCAAAGTGTCACTAACCCCGTCTTAATAGACATCAATCCGGGCATGACATGCAAAAGTAACTAAAGATCTGGCCTCTTTTAGCTGCAAGACTGTGGACCTGTCAATACTGTAATGATGAAGATCAGCTACCATATGACAGGTATCATAGAATATTGGTGCCATTTGATCCGGGATATTTTCATTGTCCGTCATCTGAGAGAGAAGAGTGGTTGAGTTAGAAAGAATAATGATATGAAAAGGATTCCGTTTTTTTGCCCATTGCACAATAGTTAAAACTCCCTTGGCTAATGCTGCCGTGTTATCCGAAGCAACGGCGTTAATGGTTGCAGAACCACAACGTTTTTGGCAATGGTTTATGCAAGAGATCCCGACTCCAACTCTGAGATTCTTGGGGTTGAAACAAATATCTATGAACATTTGGATAGGGGTTTTATTGGGGCAGTTGCAAAATTGGTCGTATTGATGGATAATGAAAGGAAGTGTATGTGATGGAAGTTTTACCGGTTGCGAAAGCTGGCTTGTTTTTTTATTTTCATTTTTTTTGGGTGAAGATCATTTTAATATTATGGTTTAGAATATGGATATAACTAATGACAGAGTTAGATAAAAATACAGATTGTCGGAATATAAGATGGTTTCTGTGAGTCCAGATACCCCATAGGGATGAAATAATGGCAAAGGTTTGGTTAAGATATGAGCTTTTGTGATACGGTGTTTCGAGCCATGCAATAAGCCATTCGCGAAAAGGACAGGCGATGGTAGCAATTTTGAGTCCCGCTAGACCCCCAAACCATATTGATCGCACCGCCGAACAAGATAAGAAAAGGTGGTCCAAAGTCTCTGATGCGTTAAGACAGGGAGGGCAAGAGTTTGTTTGGGTAATGTTGAAACGCCGCAGTTTGTTATGCAGAGGAAGTCAGTCCCATAAAATTTGCCAGATGAGGAATTTTAGTTTTTGGGGAGCAGGAAGAGACCATACTGCCCTCCAATATTTATTTGCGGGGGTGGGAAGCGTTATAAGAGTCCCTCGGCTGATTAATTCTCTTGTTTGGTTCTAATGTTCTTGGAGATAAGCAGTTCGTACAGAGAAGATCCCAGAGGGGGTGAACTTCCATACCTGTTGGTCTTAGATACGGTGTGAGGAGATATGCATAGCGCAAATCTGTTGCACTATAGAGACCTGGAACAGTTGATTGAGAAGAGGTACGTCCCAGCTGTCTTGATTTATTAGGCTGTTGACATTCAAGTCAGTGAGGAAGGAATATGAGAGATCAGTGTGAGAGTAGAGTCATAGTTTGGGATTCAGCAGTCTTTTAAGAATATATGAGATCCAGTCCCAACTTGCCAGCGTAGGCCATTTTTGAGGATTCTTCTTCCGGCAATCAAGTTTCTCCGGCCCCAAGAAAAATGCCCTTTTTCGGGGTGGAAAGGAAGTCCGAGCGGATACAGTATTTTCCAAGCAAAATTCGAGCCATCAGACTGTCCGATTCAGACCAAATTCGCCAGCTTGTTTTTGCCAAGAGGGTTAGGTTGAAAATACGAGTGTCTTTGAATCCCAGTCCTCCGTGTGTCTTCGGAGCACATAAGGTGTGCCAGTTTAGCCAATGAAATCCTTGAGTGCTTTCATACGGCGGGTGAATCAGGAGAATTTGCTTGAGCTTTTTCTTGGCCGGCATGAAGTCTTCTTCAGTCATGGTTGTTGAAGCTCGCTTGGTTTGAGTAAAAGATTCCCATGGGCTTGACAGTAGTGTGCAAAGATTGATCTCCTATTATATCTGTGTCATCATTGGAAATATCAAAGTCCGGTGCCCTGAAGATTATCCCAGTCGATTTGTCGAGGCGTGGCGCTGGAGATTCACCAAGAATAGCGTTCCAAAACGGGTCCTTATCGAGGTAAGAAGATGAGATAGGTGGAGAAATATTCAGTGCCAAATCTTGTCTGCTTTTTATTAAGTAGGTTAACAGGTTTGCAGGTGATGGGTCAAATGGTGCTGAGTAAAAGGGAGCCATGTGTGGTGAGGGAGCAGGAACGGACGCGAAGGATGGGAAAGCAGTTTGTTGTGAGATGGCGGTGGGTAGAGAGGGTACTGCCGTTGGGGTGGTGTTTTTTCTGGGTTAGAAATTACAGGCTCTGTGAGTGGGAAGCTGGTTGGGGCGAGTTGGGCTTGATGGTTGTAGCTGAGCCAATTTGTAATGTTGAGGGTATGGTTGAAAGGGTTGGCAAGAAGAGATAGGCCCATATCAAAGAGGCCTAAGAAAAATTTCGCAAGATTGCAAATGGGCCTTGGATTGGGCTAAGAGATAATGGGAAATGGGCCAAACCAGTTAATACGATTTTGGATAGAAAAGGGTGGAGGAGTTGGCGATCCTAACTGAAGAGAGGAGGAGCCCACCTCAAATAACAGATTTGTATTCTTTGCAAGTGAGGAACATAGCGATTTGGGATAGGATTGAGCAGAGATTGCATCTCCAGTAAGGGAAGTCGTGTCCTTTCCCACTTGTTGGTCGGTCATCATTGGATGCACAAGATAAGTAGCGGCGTCAAAAAGGGGAAGATCCGAGTCAGAGATTGCGGTCGGTGCATGAGCTGCAGAGGTTGTCAGGAAATCTTCCAGAGACGTGGCCGAAGAAGCATCACTATTTTGGATTGGCGGGATCACGGTACCGACAGCAGCTTCCGTCGAGTTAGAATCATTTCATTTTTCGGTTGAGAGTCAACTTCTTCGTCCAATTCATCGGGCTCTTCTTCTGGGGTCAAAATTTCATGATGACCAACAACAAAATGGGGAATCACCGGTGGTTGTAAGTTGTGAGCTACCGGAATTGGTTTGATGACAGGTTGAGCAGGTTCCATGAGAGCATTAATCTGGCATCCGAGATTGCTGAGAATTTGAACAGGAAGAGATTAGGCACTTTTGTCACTAGCACAGGCCCTTGAAGGGTCCAACATGAGTCCACTCGATTTTGAACCTGAAATTCAGAAAAACCCCGCGAATCTTGGAACGTGCCGATGAGGACAAATTCCATACTAAGGTGAATAGTTCTGACTTCATGTTCGTTAAGGGGGAGCAAGTACGTACGCATGTCCAAAGAAAGGGCTTCACGTACATTTCCATCCCTCAAAAAGGGGTCTTCGATGATGGGTGAGTGGGGCATATTACTTTGTTATAAAGTGGATGGTTGTTGTGTGGTGGGTGAGATGAGCAGAGTATCTTAAATGGATGTTAGTGCTGTTGGCGGAGAGGTAAGGGACAGGAGTTGAATACGGTTTTGTTTGAAGGGGACAGATTGGAGGTAAAGAGTTGAGCTGTAAGTGGCAGGGAGCATGCTGGTGCATCTTCAGGTGATAAGGCGAGAGAAGAAGGGCAAGGCTTCAGGTGATAAGGAGAGAGGTGAGATCGTTTTATGCAAAAACGACATGAGTGTACTCTGACATTTGAAGATGAGTAATGATGGCAATGGAGGGATATTTTCAAAAGCTAACAATGGAGCTCAGTGGTCTGAGTTGATGACTGATTGTACTCATTTGGCTTCTACATTGTAGTCCGTTGAAACATTCTCCCTGTGGATGCTTTGCGAGGCTAGACACAGGATGACTGCAGGTTGAAGCACGAGCAACTCGCTTATTCTTTTCCAGATAATTAATCTAAACAAGTTTGGGAGCCTAGATTTCAAAGGTTTAGCTTATGTAGGATCCTAAGTGTGGGACAAAAATTTTGGTTAAGCAATGCAGTCGTGGAGAGAGAGCACCTCTAGCATGCCTGAGACTTCTGTCAGGTCAACTCAGCTCTCATTTTGCTCATGCCTATTGACATGGTTTTTTTTGGGTGAATAAGAGAATTGCGTAGATAATGTAAAATAAGTATTTGATCTTAGGGCCTTACAAACATTATTCCAAATAAGACAATAGCTGACTATATCAGCATAAAACCTAAAAGCGCACCATACATATCTATGTACTCATCACAAACAAGTCATCGACCAAATCCTAGTAGATAGTAATTCAAGCCTGACAAGCAAAAGTAGCTAGTTGATGTGCTTTCTTCAGGCGGTGTGGAGCTGCCCTGTCAATGCTAAAGTGATGATCAAAAGTGTGTTCCCAACCTATTCTGGTCACACCCAAAGGCTCACTTGGGGTCCCATTTCGCATACCACGTCAGCACAAGCAACATGCAACATTCAACACCTCCAACCGGTCAATACGTGCATGCTCAAGTCACGTGCACTTCTCACCTTTTCTATGTGACTTCGTCACCAAGAAATTGATCCTTGCGCGACTGCCCGTCACGCTCCGACCGTCGCACTTCATCCTTCGCCCGTCGGCGCACCTTGGCGTCAACCGGAGGAAGTCGGCCTAAGCCTCCCCCTTGGGGTCAACCTCGGCCTTGGCCTCCCCCTTGGGTCGGCCTCGGCCTTGGCCTTCCTCTGGGGTTGGCCTTGGCCTTCCCCCTGGCTTCCATACTTAGCATCTTCACTACACTTCAAAGGCCCGGATGTTACTCCGCGACCCCCGTCGCCCGGACGTCACTCCACGACTCCTGTCGCCCGGAACTCACTCCACGACCCCCCGTCGCCTGGAACTCACTCTGCGACCCCCGTCGCCAGGACATCACACTGTGCCCCAGATACCATACTTACTCCGCCGCGCCCATGCGCCGCGCCACTAACACAGACGTGCCCTCGGCACCTTACTCACTTCAATGATCCCATGCGCCACGCCAGTGACACAGTCGCGCCCCCTGGCTCTCTATCACACTACCATGCTCCTTGCATCGGTCCATCCTTTCACCACACCATGCACACCTTGCCTTGGTCGTGGATCATGCTTCAACCCACTCTTCCGAGTGTGCAACATCATGCGGGGATAGGCGACTCCTCTGGGACACTATCTCCGCCAAGGAGCTCTTCAACTCCCCTTCTGCCAGGTAGACGGCTCCTCCGGGATGCTACCTCGGCCAGTCGGGTAGACAGCTCCTCCGGGATGCTACTTTGACGCGTTCCGAGTGCTCCGGCACTAGGACTCACCCGGGGATAGGCGACTCCTCTGGGACACTATCTCCGCCAGAGAGCTCTTCAACTCCCCTTCTGCCAGGTAGACGGCTCCTCTGGGATGCTACCTCGGCCAGTTGGGTAGAGGGCTCCTCCGGGATGCTACCTTGACACGCTCTGAGTGCTCCGGCACAAGGACTCACCGTGGGGATAGGCGACTCTTCCGGGACACTATCTCCGCCAGGGAGCTCCTCAACTCCCCTTCCGCCAGGTAGACGGCTCCTCCAGGATGCTACCTGGCCCGTCAGGTAGACAGCTCCTCTGGGATGCTACCTTGACTCGGTCCGAGTGTTCCGG
This sequence comes from Escallonia herrerae, assembly GCA_033070095.1. Classification (NCBI taxonomy): domain Eukaryota; kingdom Viridiplantae; phylum Streptophyta; class Magnoliopsida; order Escalloniales; family Escalloniaceae; genus Escallonia; species Escallonia herrerae. Next base: position 44,648 of record JAVXUP010002350.1, on the reverse strand, counting down.
CACAAGGACTCACCACGGGGATAGGCGACTCCTCCAAGACACTATCTCCCCAAGAGAGCTCTTCAACTCCCCTTCCGCCAGGTAAACGGCTCCTCCAGGATGCTACCTTGACTCACTCCGAGTGCTCCGGCACAAGGACTCACCGCGGGGATAGGCGACTCCTCCGGGACACTATCTCCGCCAGGGAGCTCTTCAACTCCACTTCCGCCACGTAGACATGTCCTCCGGGAAGCTACCTTGACTCGCTCAGAGTGCTCCGGCACAAGGACTCACCGCGGTGATAGGCGACTCCTTCGGGACATTATCTCCGCCAGGGAGCTCTTCAACTCCCTTTCCGTCAGGTAGACGGCTCCTCCGGGATGCTACCTCGGCCGGCCAGGTAGACGGCTCCTCCTGGATGCTACCTCGGCCTACGGAATAGACGACTCCTCAGGGACACTATCTCTGTCAGGGAGCTCTTCAACTCCCCTTTCGCCAGGTAGATGGCTCCTTCGGGATGCTACCTCGGCCAGTCGGGTAGACTACTCCTCTGGGATGCTACCTTTACTCGCTCCGAGTGCTCCGGCATAAGGACTCACCGTGGGGATAGGCGACTCTTCTGGGACACTATCTCCGCCAGGGAGCTCTTCAACTCCCCTTCCGCCAGGTAGACGGCTCCCCGGGATGCTACCTCGGCCTACGGAATAGGCAACTCCTCCGGGACACTATCTCCGCCAGGGAGCTCTTCAACTCCCCTTCTGCCAGGTAGACGGCTCCTCCGGGATGCTACCTCGGCAGGCCAGGTAGACGGCTCCTTCGGGATGCTACCTCGGCCTACGGAATAGGCGACTCCTCTGGGAAACTATCTCCGTTAGGGAGCTCTTCAACTCCCCTTCCGCCAGTAGACGGCTCCTCCGGGATGCTACCTTGGCCTACGAAATAGGCGACTCCTCCGGGACACTATCTCCACCAGGGAGCTCTTTAACTCTCCTTCCGCTAGGTAGACGGCTCCTCCGGGATGCTACCTTGACCGGCCAGGTAGACGGCTCCTCCGGGAGGCTACCTCGGCCGGCCCGGTAGATGGCTCCTCCAGGATGCTACATTGGCCTACGGAATAGGTGACTCCTCCGGGACACTATCTCCGTCAGGGAGCTTTTCAACTCCCCTTCCATCAGGTAGGCGGCTCCTCCGGGATGTTACCTTGACACGCTCTGAGTGCTTCGGCACAAGGACTCACCGGTGGGATAGGCGATTCCTCCGGGACACAATCTCCGCTAAGGTGTCTTTGTGACCGGCCTACGTGCTCCGGCACTGGGGGCTTGCATTGGCACCCTTATGGACTATGACCCCCGGGTCACTCCGAGACGGGAGCAGGTCTTCAGAGGGCATCACGCCTAGTCCACCTGGCAGTTGGGCGTCGGGTCTTCCCCACCACTGCCAGGCTTGTGGGACTCTACAAGAGCTTGGATTGGAGGCTAGATCAAGGGGGTTCTCTGGCCACACCGACATTGTGCGAGCCAATCTTTCCAGATAGACAGAGCGACGCTGTACTGGGAAGGCCCGGTGAATATGCGATTCGACAGTCCGCGGAGCACCGGAAGCTGTGGACCCCTTGGTGACGTGTCACTCCCAGGGAGAGCCACGTGTCGCGTGATGACATCATTATCTCAACCTCTTTAAATAGAGGTCTTGAGAATTCATTTGGGAGGTTGGACATTTTCAAAACACTTTAAATAGAGGTCTTGAGGTCTTGAGAATTCATTTGGGAGGTCTTGAGAATTCATTCGGGCCGGGTCAAACCCGGGCCGTTTCTGGGCCGGGCTTTTTCGCAGAATCTGAAGGCCTGGTCCAGGCCCAGGCCCCAAGCCCGCTTGTGCTGGGCCGCTACTATTCATGGACGGGGCCGGGCCAGCCCGGGCCAGAACCGAGCCGGGCCGGGCCAGCCCACGGGCCGCCCGGCCCGTTTGACAACTCTACATGTATCCTTAAGGGGTGGACTCTACTTTAGATAGTTACGGTTAACCACGGGTAAATGTGGAACTACTAGAACCCAATTATGTGGCCTTACTCATCAAGTTTAAATCAGTTGGGCCTAAAGTCAAACTGCTTTGAACCAAGTGCTAAACCTATTTGGGCTGTCCACATCCAACAAAAATGCAAACCTGAAAACCCCAAACAATTAGACCCAAATAACAATGGCCCAGCTCCAACTCTAGTTCAGGCCAAGAACTCCGTCTGGAATTAGGTTCACTAACTTTACACCAAGACCTTCAATCACACCACCAAACCCAAATCAATTTTAATTCTCAATTTTTGCCTTTCAATTCTCTGCTAACCCTATTCTAACCTTCTATTTGGCTTATAACAGCACCCCCTCCCAACCACCAGACTGTAACACCAACACTAGACCTAAACCCACTCCACCAAATCCCCTCGACCACTTCAGCATATGTAATGGTTGGCTGGCCACAACTCCACAATCAACATACAAACACCTTTACACTGGATAACCAAGCTCACTCCACAGGTAAAGAACCTTTATACACGAAGCAACCTTCACATGTAACAGCTCAGATGCCAACTCTAAACCCTCAAAAACTAATGGCGGCTGTAGTGGTGGTGGGGAAAATGATTTTCCCAAGACGCCAACCCATTAACCTGTAAGAACATAGAGGACTATTTTGACCGGTTACGTAGCCCATTTTTAAGATATGGTTTCATTGCCATAAGTCAAGAACAAAGTGTTATGGAAGTAATAGGGGAATCATTAAAAGAACTGGGCTCGATAGAGACTGGCAAGAAGGGCACACGTTTCATTGCCTTTGCCTTTGAGAAGACATTCCAGGAGGAAGATGTAAAAGCCCCCAATCGAAGATGTGGTCCTAGAACATGATGTAGTGTATCCATGAGGCAATGCTACTTGCATAGCTTAACAAGGTTATGGTTGTTTGCTTAAATGAGTTGATGAGGTGAAAACTAAAGAACAGAGAAAGGAAATGAACGATATATATTTATATATATATAGAGAGGGAGAGAGAGCTTCAGAAATGATAGAGAGAGGGAGAGAAGAGAGGTTTCTTGATTCTAACTCTCAGAGGAGCCCTCATCTTATGTGGATTTTGATCTGGCACTTTCCTTATTATCCCTTCCCTTTGCTGCGAAAGATGATCTCCCGATTGTCCCTGTTTGTCATCAGCTTGAGCTGGAGTCATGACATTCCATTCCCCTTCAGTTGACCCTTGCCCCCAAGGGTCAAAATTAGGGAATCTAACCTTGATTATGTCCCAATCCTCCTAGGTGTCTTCCGCTTGATTTGTATTGGACCATTTTACTAGCATCTGTGACACACATTGATTCATATGCTTAATCACCCTTCTCTCCATAATTATAATTGGCTCCACCAAGAACTGCCCTTCATTACCAAGGTACGGCAAGATGGTTGAAGATGTTGTACTTTGGCCTACCTTATTCTTCAATAAGGAGAAATGAAATACAAGATGGATCTTAGTAGTGCTTGGTAGCTAGAGTTTATAAGCTACTTTACCAATTCCTTGAGTTACCTGATAGGGTTCAAAAAACCTAGGTGACAACTTGAGGTTCCTTCTAAGGGCCAATCTATAAGGCTGTAACCTTAGATAAACCCAATCTTCAGTAACAAACTCTCTATTAGTGCAATGAAGGTTGGCATACTATTGCATCTGGCTTGTGCTTGAGTAAGATTATCCTTTAATAGGCACAACGCCCTACTCTTATCATTCAGGTAATTGTCCAAATCAGTTAGATTGGTGGATTATGGGGTAGCAAGGCTCACTGACTTAGGCTTGCATCCATACACAGCTTCGAAGGGTGTCATTTTTATAGTTGAATAGAAGCTAATGTTGTACCAATGTTCAGCTAGTGTCAACATCTATTTACCCTCTCAGCTTGAGCATCAGCCTCTGGGGTGGTAAGCTGAACTGTAACCAATTATCACCTAACAATTTGAAGAGTTGGGTCTAAAATGCGAATAAGAAGACCTTTTCCCCGTCAGTGGTGATAGAATTTGACATTCCATGTAGCTTGAAGACATAATACAAGAATTTCTAAGAAACTGTCTCTAATAAAGAAATGTGTGTAAGGCTAATAAAGTGTGCATACTTACTGAGCCTATCTAACACTACCAACATTGTATCTTTACCCTGAGAGTTTGTTAAGATCTCCACAAAGTCTATTTTAAGGTTTGTCCATAGCTAAGTAGGTATTTCCAGGGGTTAGAGTAACCCTGGATAGGGAACATTCAAATGCTTGTTTTGTTGACAGGCATTACACTCACTGACCAATTGTATTACTTGATATTTTATCTTAGGAGAGTAGAAGATCATGCTAGCCCTTCTATAGGTATTTTGAATACTTGAACATCCACCAACTCCAAAAGCATGCAACTCATGCAATATCTACTCTTTGAGTTTCACTCCTTGTCCAACATATGCCTTGCCTTTGAACCTTACGATCCCTCATTGGCATGAGTAGAGTGAGCTTGCCATAGGTTCCAACAGTAGCTCTTGGATTGCTTGTTGAGCTACATCATCAAATTCAATATTGTCTTGCAACTCTTGTTGCCTTAGGGAGTCAATGTGGTTATTGCGTTGCATTCTTCCATATATTTCTGAGGGATTCTTGACAAGGCATCTGCCACCAAATTATCAATCCATTTTCGATGGTGTACCTCAAAGTCTACCAAAGAGATTAGATAGTTGTTTTTGTTGTAACACGAAGGTGTTTCCTTGGCCCAATAGGTATTTTAAACTGTCGGGGTCAGTCCGTACTATGAAATGGTTGTGACTTAGGTAAGGACTCCATTTGGTGATGGCATGTACCATGGCCAATAATTCTTCTTTATATGTGGATAGGCCAACATTTTTTTATTCCTAGGGCTTTACTAATAGGCCAGAGGTCTGCCCTATTGCATCGACACTGTTCTAATGCCTACATCACATGCAGCAGTCTCAACTTCAAAAGACAGGTTGAAATTTGGTAGGGCTAATACTAGAGTAGTGGCCATATTGCTTAAGGGTACTGAAAGCCTTTTTTGAAGAATCAGACTATTGTTACGCATCCTTCTTGAGTAAGCTTGTGAATGGTCTACTAATGAGTCCACAATTCTTCATAAATTTTCTTTAGTATCTTGTTAACCCCATGAATCCTTTCAAATCCTTAGTGTTCCTTGGTGTAGGCAATTCAACATGGCCTCAATTTCACAGGAGTCAGCTGCTACTTCTTGACCATTTACCAAGTGCCCCAGATATTCAACGCGTCTTTGAGCAAAGGTACATTTGCTCATTTTGGCATTCAAACAATGTTGCCTAAAAAGCTAGAAAACTGTTCATCGATGGATAACATGTGACTAAATATTCTTAATATACACCCGGACGCATAAAAAACCAACACTAATTCCTCAAGTACTGCTCAAAATGGTGTTTTATAATGTTTTGAATTGTAGCACAAGTATTGGTTAGCCCAAAAGACATAATCCTGAACTCATAGTGCTCTTTATCAGTCCTAAAAGTTATCTTATGCACGTCATTGTCTACCACCCTTATCTAATAGTAACCACTTCCTAAGTCCAACTTAGTTAACATTGTGGATCCAGTTCATCCAAAAGATCATATATCACAAGTATGGGATATCTATCTTTTACTATCAGTTTGTTCAATTCTCTATAATCCACACATATTCTCCAGCTGCCATCTCTCTTTTTAACTTGAAGGACTTGAGATGCAAAACGGGAGTTACTAGGTTAGATTATAGCTGACTACAAAAGTTTTTCTATGATCTTCTCTGTCTCAGCCTTCTACACATAGAAGGCCCTTTAAGCCTTCAATTTGACAGGCTTAGCCCCCTCAGTGAGCTTGATGTAATGGTATTGACTTCTGGAGGAGGTAATTCCTTAGGTTCATCAAACAGATCCTGGAATTCTGTCAATAGGCCTTGCACTTATATGAATAAATGTCTTCTTTAGCTAGTATTGTCACATAGTAGACTTGACGATAAAGGGCTCCCACATTTCCTTGAACCAGCTAGTGCATTGCATGAGTTGTGATCATTCTAGTGGTGGCGGCTTAAATCCCCCCCCCCCCCCCGCGAGTATGACATGCTCACATTGGTGCTTAAAAGAAATCTGGTCACAATCGGAGTTAAAGTTGACTTTGCCTAGTTGTCTGAGCCATTGCATTCCAAGCACACAATCACACCCACCTAAGGGTAAAATCCTCATATCAGTAACAAAGGGTTATGATCCCATCTTCTATTTGAATCCTTTACATATTTTATCAATTTATAACCTACTACCATTATCCACTGCTACTGTCAAAGATGATGTGGTTTTCGAAACACACCCGAGTTTGGTCACTGACTGAGGGTCAAGAAAATTATAGTGGAACAGTATCAATCAAAATGTTGAACACCTTATCCCCAACTTGACCTGGCATCTTGATAATGTCATGTGGAGTGCGTCCTACAAAAGTATGAACACTGATTTTAGGTTCAGAATTTAGAGTTCAGTCTGTGGAATTGGTGTCAACCTCAATAGGAAACTCTGCTTGCTCATCCTTATTAACCTCATCATCATCCTTCTCTTCATCATAGCAATAGATTTCATGGGGAACACACTTTTGTGTCCTGGTTCAAACTTACCCCCACATCTAAAGCATAAACCTTGAGTAACTCTTCTCTTATACTCCTCAGCAGTTAGATGGTTAGTTCTGGGCCGTGATCTTGCTGGGGTAGGTAGGAGTCCTTCTTTGAGTTTGTAGGGTAGAAATTGGTTGGTGGTTTTGGTACAATGGTTTATAGAGGTGTAGGTCTCTAGATGGCTGAGTTTATGGTAGTTTTGAGAGTGTTGGTTGGCCATAGAGTAGGTCTTGGGACTGTTGAGTTAAGTCTGAAGGTAGTATGGCTGAGGTTGATAGTGCTCACTGTGGTTGGACTAGTCTATGGCTCTTAAACATGCGATGTATGGCTACCTCATCCCTTCTGGAGATTTGTTGCCTTAGAGAGAGTGTTAACCTCAAACTGTTCCACTCTGCTCTTAATCTCAGGTTTTAAGACACTAGTAAAACTGACACAAAAATAAGTCTCATCCAAATACTCAAACTCGTGGACTACTTGAGCCCTTATGGCTTGGAATTTATTGAAGTATACATCAACTCTGTCTGTCTGCATGAGCTTATTGAATTCCCCTATAACACTAATGTCATTGGTAATTGAGAACCTGGCATAGAGGTCTCTCACAAATTAATCCGAACTAACTCTGGCCAAGGGCTTAATATAGACATCAAGCCAATGTTCAGCTTGAGCATCAAAATGTACTGAGGCATAAGGAACCTCATAATCATCATGTATAGGACAAAGTTCAAAATATTGTTCACTTTTTTTTCACCCAACCCCTGGGATTTTCACCAGTGAATCTTGGAAATGCCAATTTAGGGAACTTTTTGGGAACATTACCTACAGGTGGTGTACGCATGGTTTGGTTGGTATTGCAATCCAGCCTCTGGTTCTTATGGCTAGATTCCCCTTTCTTAGTTGTGGTACGTGTAAGGGAGTCACCTCTAGCATTGACTTGAGCCATGAAGTTTAAAGCCTAAATTTGAGCTCAGAGAAACTTTGATACATGGTTGTACTACTCCTTTGCAAATCTCCTAAGGAGGCTTCAACAAAATTCAGCCTAATATCACAGGCTTTCCATGGCTTCATAAATTTCATGAATCTCAGCTTTAGGTGCTTGGTTATTCTTCACAAATCTAGGCATGGTTAACCTCCTTTTATTTAGAGGTAGGGAATTCTGGATATAGAGTTGTATTAGCTCAGGCCTCAATGCGAGGCTCTGATACCAGTCGTAGTGTATTCATGAAGAAATGCTACCTACCTTAACAAGGTATGGTTCCTTGGTTAACTAAGTTGATGAGAAAAAAAGTTTCTTTATTCTAACTTTTAGCGGAGCCCTTATCTGACGTGGATGCTGATCTGGCACTTCATATGTCATCCCTTCCCTTTGTTGCGAGCTCTAATCTCCCAATTGTCTCTGTGTCATCAGCTTAAGCTAGTGTCATGACACATGAGAACCTGAAAAATTAAAAGAGTGCAGAGATGCAAGCCTGCCGGTAAACGTTGGATTCGCAACCCTTTGGAACCATTGGAAGCTAAGCTGAAGACCCGTACCTTCACTTTCATATTACGAATAGGGTGAAATCCTAATGCCCGATCGTATCGGGATTTCAGGTGGCCGATACGTTGCACACTGATAAGTCGGTACTTGCTGATTTCAGAACCATATCAGCATTGAACGTTAATTTTTTAAATTTGACTCCTAACACCTTATAAACGCTCTTGCAAAAGGAAATTAAACTTTACATGCGTAGTAGTTTCGTATACAAGACTACTTCTAAACCTTCTTAAACTCTACGATATAAACTTACTTGCCTATGAAGATTTAATCTCAACTATTAACTCCCTCAAAACACTACAATTTGGAAAATAGACCCTACATTATAAATAAGACTATCAATCAATACGAAAACATATTAATTAGTAGCAAGGGAACTTATGAAAATAGCTAAAATGTTATGGTACTATTACGAGACGTAACACCCTTATTTCCGCAACGTATCATTGCGGGGCGACACTGTTCAACATATTTGAGAGACTAAAAGACTAATTGTTTGCTTGAGAGGGTGATCGACATTGAAGGTGATCAAATCCACTTGAAGTTAATTTAAAATTATAGAGCAAGAAGAAAAGAAGAAGTTGGCAACGTGGCGCTAGATTGAAGATATCAGATTAGGAAGAAGAATGTTGCAACATGTCATGTAATCTGCCATAATATAGCGGTGGCCGACTTGCTTAGGTTTAGGTTTACTTTACAACTCTTTCATATGCAGTTCCGCTTTAGGTTTATATATATATATATAGGTAGGCTTTGGAGTTGGACCTTTGATTAGTACTTTGGTATGTATTTGGGCGTTGATTTGGTTTGGTCTCATGCTAATTACATATGGCATATTGGTTTAGTAATTCAGTTTATATTTGGGCTTTGGTTTGGTTTTTTTTAGTGCTAAATGTGGCTACAATTATCCAAAAGTATGGAGTTGGGCTACAATTTTCATATTTAGGGATTTAAGCATTTACTAATGTCTGAAAAACATTCACAGCTGCAGTAACCATTGCTATTATGTAACACCTAATACTCTCGATACTAGTACATTGCGACTGCGACCATTATGTTGATGCTGCAATTTAAAACCATGGTGAAGCCAAGACAAGAGATTCCATGGAATCTGCTAGCTTCATGGAATTTAAGTAGGTAACAGCTTCACCAAAAAGGAACAAAGATATGAGCGATTGTGAGGGGAAGAATCACTGAAGCTAAAAATTATCGGACTGTGAGGTTCCAACTTCACCCTCTTTATGATCAATGCTTTAATTATTTTCGTATATAACAACCACATGCACATGTTAGTCATTGTTGCTTGAAATTGTCCGAACCATTTTAAATTCTCCTACCTCATAAACCTTATACTTTCATTACTTATAATTTGCAACCTACCAATTTCAAGAAAACGGAAATGGACCTTATACACTAGTCTTTTGAATGACCTGAATATACGCAATTGCTTCCTTCTACACTGTACCTCCATTCTTTGCCCGGCCTATTGTTAACCGCCTTCTGTGACCCTTGGGACGTTACTATTGTGGGCCTGATCAGTTCTAGTGTATCTCAAAGCCAAAAGAGGATCATAATAAACCATTCGCCACTGACGAAGTACATTTAGCAGTCTTCCAATCAAACCCCTCAAAATCACCTGGACTTGATGGCATAACTCCTATTGTTTATTAGCATTCTTGGATTTTCTTGAATCAATCTATAACTATCGCCATTCTCCCTTTAATAATGCTTTCTAACTGGGAAGAAAAATAACGAATGACATTCTAATAACACAAGAACTAACCAACAAGATTCGTACTTGGGAAAAGGGAGACATGTGCTAAGCTCACTTAAAATGAACATAAGTAAAGCCTATTATCGGATTAAGTGGGATTTTATTGAAATGATACTTACGTAGTTCAGATTCCCCAGCAGATAAATTGATCTGATGCATAAGCTCTATTTCCTGTCCTATCTTAGTTGATGGAACTCCCACAATAACTTTTCTTTTGGCATTTGCTAAGGTGACACGTTATCACCTTTTATAGTTATTTTTTATACTGAGGTGTTATCACACATTGATCAAAGCCAAGGCATGCAGTGGTACTTGAAGCTTCAAACTCAAACCACGCTTGGTAAGTATCTCACATTTACTCATTGCTGATAATTACATTATGTTCTTTGACTAGACTCCTCTGGGTTGTGAACTTCTTAAGATCTTCCTCAACGACACCTGAGAGATTCTAGACAACAGATCAACGTAAGCAAATTCTTTTTGGTAGTGTGCCCTAGCTGTCCCTTAGATTTATAAGAATATTGTAGAATGGCCTTGGGTATTCCTTCTTCCTCAACCTTCAGGACTTACTTGGGAACCAAATTGGACATTTGACGCGATTTGAAGTCTAGTAAAGACTATAGAAACATTGTGCTTGATGGCTTGGCTTATTATTGAATAAAGGTGGGATGACTACACTATTGTTCTCAGTTACATCATCTCTAGTATCGTACAACATGTAATTAACACTATTTCCAAGTGATGTGTGTAGGAAAATCGATAGTATCACAGTAACTTTTCATTGGAAAGGTGATTGCATGGGAAAGGGTCTTCACTGGTCAACTAGCTATCACATTATCACATCGTTGGCTCAAAAAGTGAAGGAGGTTTGGGTTTTCGGAATAAATTCTTCAGCTTTGCCTCACTGGCCGAAACAAGTTGGAAAATCTTTCCCAACCTTAACGGTTTCCATCATCTCTCTTTTTTTTCCCCTTCGAGATAAGTATTGCCAAATGCAATCCTCCCTCACATTTAAGAAAACCTATGCAAGATCATAGGGTTTATGCTAGCAAGTATGGGATGAAACAAAGTGTCAATACTTGGGAAAATAATTCGCTACCATCATTTGACTCTCAATTCTTATCGACTTTCCATCTTTTTGAGCAACCAAGGAACAAACTTGGCAGACCTTATTAATGACTCTTTCGGGGATGTTATTATCCTCAATAAGCTACTTCCATTTGCTTATTAGTGACTCTTTCGGGGATGGTTTTAAACTCCTAGTCAATGTGTGGATTCTTTTTTGCCTCTTGATGACGACTTCTTCAAAGTGTTTGAAAATTTGGAAATTTCAAAATGCAAATGTAGAAAGTATGCCCAAATGTGAATTGAAAGCATCTATATTCTAATTTAATGAAGGCTTTTATCATAATAAGGAGAACTACATTACTTTTCCTAAGAAGGAAGAAAGGAAAAACAAAAAATGATTTGATTGATGATGATTGATTCTTTCTTGCATAGACTGTTGCATCTCGTATCTCTACTAAAAACTAGATGTAAACAAGAACTGACATATAAAAGATAAACTACCTAATTGAAAATGAATACCACTTAGAAAATAATTACGAAATAGAAAATAACTTCTCATAACAAATAGGTAACTACCCTCTAGAAAATAGTAACACTTTTAACTTAAGTAAGTTTCTTCACATGAGAAAATAACTTCTAAATTCTAATATACAAATAACAATATAAAACCTTAGACACAGTTAGCGGCAATTAGGTAGGGTCAAGTTTTAACTTTTAATTGTTGTTGATAGTGGCTATCAATAATGCTTGAGCCAATGACATATCGATTGAGAATATATTTTCTAGTGTCAACATTGACCCCCTGGCTCAAGCAAATGAATACTTAGAATTTGTGAATAGCCCATTCTTGTAGGGGAAAAAAAAGCCAACAAATTCTTCTCAAGAAAAAATTTATTATTAATTGCACAATTGATGCTAGATTTAGTCAGTTAACTTTTCAAAAGTGCCACAAGTTATCTAACTGCTTAATCCAGTTCTTCAAAGTTTCTTTTCTAATCAACCAAAGCATCAAGACCATTGCATGGTGAATTGCACATAGCCAATATGAGTACTGAATCATTAAAACCTTGAAACCAGCGGGTGGGTTCCACACGTATATAAACCTTACTAGAAGCTAAAATGTCAAAGTCGGAATTCTCAAGCTTAAATGAACTGGGACCTTCTTTTATGAAACCAAAAGAGGCTTGCCTAGAAATTCACTATCCACAGCATTTACATTTTCTTTTAGTATATACCATTTCACAATTTTGTGGAGCATTGATATGTCCATTGGTAATACCATTTATATTTTCTTTTGGTGTATAAACCATTTCTTGATCTTGTACAGCATCGATACGTCACTCAGTAACATCATTTGTGTGTGTGTGTGTGGGGGAGCTAATCCGTTGACCGTACTGGCAACTTGGGTTAAGATGCTCGGCGATCTGGCCGTCCATCCATCACGAACGGACGGGCTAGATCTAACTTTTTGAAAAAACTTTTCGTCGTCCGTTACATTATGTAGCAGACGGTATTTTTTACCAGATTTCCCCTCTGTTGATTGTCGATGTTCATCCGCTACAAAATGTAGTGGACAATCCAGAAATGTTATCAAATGTTCTTTGTGTTCTCTAAGCTCTATTGTTCTTCATTTTGTTGTTCTTACGTGCTCTTCCAGTTTCAATCCCACAAATCAAAACAAATCCGTTATTGTTGTTGGCCACAAATCCATTCAAACCACCACCATCTTCACCCAATATCAGGCCGCCATTCAATTTGCAAAATAGTAGCCAAAAAATCCATCACCACCATGTAACAAAATCCGCCACTACAACCGATCAGGCCACCACCACCTCAAATTAACCTCCACCATAGAAGGAGAGGAAGAAAGAACCGCAACCACCAACACATCTGTCGCGTCAACACCCACCATTCGAACCTCTGTCGCCTCCCAACCATCACCATCCAATGCTCAAATAGATCTGGATCTAAGTTTAATTAAATTAGAAGAACATCTTGAGAAAAACAAGTTGGAAGAAAATTTTGAGAAATACTTTGAATAAGTTAGAAGATATCTGGACAAAATCTTTAAAATAATTGGAAAAATCTGGCAATCTTGACGTTTATAGCGGCGGCCATGGTGTCGAGACAGCAGCGATGGTGCTACTATCAATCTTGTCCAATCTCTGACATAAGTTTCTGGCGATAATGGGGTGGGTTGTCTGGGAAAGGCGGCGGGGGCGGCGGTGCTATACCCCTTGCTTCTCTCTGGCTGGTGATGATGGAAGTGGGTTGAGGGAGGCACACTTCTTTAGAAAGAGAGATGAAGAGATAGAATGGGTTGTGTGTTTGTTTAATATTTCATCCGCAACATTATATAGCGGACAAACACTTTACCTTCACAATCAATTGCGTGGACGAGGGTATTTGTCAAAAGTATCGCCTGCTACATTATGTAGCAGACAAACTTTAAAAAAAGACGTGAAAATAAGATCTAGCCCGTCCATCCGCGATGGATGGACGGCCATATCGCACGGGTGCATATATATATATATATATAAAATACATAAACCATTTTATGGTCAAAAGGACCATTATGTGTACCTTATCCAACAAAGGTACAAACAAAGATATTTTATGGTTAGAAATATTACTTAATTGAGTTTACGTAAATTACTTGTTCCATTTTTTTAGCAAAAGTTTCAGGCAGTAGAAAAAATAACTTCGAACATCTGTCCAAAGACACGCATAGGTCACACAAATCATTATTGATTGCAATTTGCAAATCTAATAAGATTTGAATAACACTCTAAATTATAGGTCTCGCTGAGTGTGTCAATGTTTGCACTCATAAGAAAATCCTCAATTAATGTGTGGATTCTTTCTTGCCTCATTTTTGTTGCGAATTTCTCTGAAAAGGAAAAACTTAGACTAAAAATAAAGGATTGCGTGCACAAAAACAACAAAGAAGGATTTTGATTGACCATGAGTGTGTTACAAAGTACAGAGCTTTCAGTTAGAGATGTCAATGGGCTAGCCCAAGCCCGGCCCAGCCCGGGCTCATCGGGCCTGTAGTGAAACCGGGCCGGGGCCAGGCCAGTGGGGCTGCAAACCGGGCCGGGCCAAGGGGAAATTTAGGCCCAGTCTAAGCCCTGGCCCTAGGCTCAATATCTAGGGCTGGGCTTGGGCAGGGCCCGGGCCCTATTTTTTTTTTTTGTATTTTCTTGTTATTCAAAGTAAAGGCTTGAATTACTGTAATTTTTTGTTATTATTTAAGCAAATTGTAATGTAGTACTATGACAAGGATTCTTGTTATTATGTAAGCAAATTGCTCTCTCTATCTCTGATTTACATCTCTCAATTTTAAATTTCCTCTTTCATATACTCTAGGCATGTCTAATATTCACAATTTAACGAACCTAATCTTTATCCTTTTATTTCATTATAAGTCATATACACACATATATATATACATATTTATTTGTCTCTCATTTTATTTTTTATTATATGTTAAAGCTTTTTATACTCTTCTTGGTGAGCTTTATTAATAAAATCTTAACACATATTTCTATTGTTTGATATTTTACTTCTTCTTTCGTTGCTGAAAGAATAACAATTATTTTTAAAGTGATTGAAAACTTATAAAAAGGTGAAAATAATATTATTATTTTACTTTCTATTTTGTTATTATTATTTAATAATATAAATACTAGCTTTTATATGTATTTTAATAGTTATTTTTTTACGCACAGTGCCAATACTAATTTATATGTAAGAGGGTAGAATTAATCGGTTTGGTATTTATTGACAAATAAGTTCGGCCCATGCAAGACCGCCAAGGCCTCTTCAAGGAGGCTCATGATTTCTCACGGTTCGATAGTAATCTTTGTAATCTAATTCTTGTTTTACGTCAAACATATCTTTGATTATTGCACCAAGGAAGAACGATCATTATAATTCATGTTCAGATTCATTGCTCATTCGATCATCGTTGGACACACACACTTATATATAATAATATGTGTATACAATAATACTGGGTCAAAAGAGGGCATGTGTGTACGGCCAAAAACGGCCAGAAATAGGGCCAACCTTAGGGCAAAAAGGGGGCCAATTTTTCGGCCAAAAGGAGGGTCGGGCCGGGCCAAACCCGGACCATTTTAGGGCCGGGCCGGGCCGGGCTAGGGCCTGTTTCTCAAATAATTTGGCCTGGCCCTGGCCCTGGCCCAAGCCCTAAGGGTTAGGGCCAATCCAGGCCTAAAAATGGGCCAGGCCGCCCGGGCCAAA
Organism: Escallonia herrerae; assembly: GCA_033070095.1. NCBI lineage: Eukaryota > Viridiplantae > Streptophyta > Magnoliopsida > Escalloniales > Escalloniaceae > Escallonia > Escallonia herrerae. The sequence goes on along the minus strand of JAVXUP010002350.1, from coordinate 29,358 downwards.
AAGGGGTCGGGCCAGCCCCCTTTTGACATCTCTACTTTCAGTTTTAGAACCTGAAGACCTCAATGGATAGAAAACAAAGACTTTAACATAAAATAAAAAATAAAAAAAGAGACTCAAAGTCAATTCACGGCTTGTTTGAGAGTTGAGTTATGTTGTTCTTTCTTTCATTTCTTTTGTATGACAACCATTTTGTAGATTGTTAATTAAATAAATAATAGAATTTACTATTAATTAGAGTGCATTATTGAGTTCAGGCCTAGTAATATGACTTAATTAATTGATTTGTTATGGTCTAGTTTAATTGTTTAAGTCTGGTCCAGCTGCATGTCTAGTCCAATTGTGTCAAGTTCAGTCCAAGGTCTAAATTATTCTAATTGATGTAGTTTGTTTAGATAATTTGAGGATATGTCTATGAATTATCATTAATACAAAGATGAAATTAATCTATTTTTGGATAGGAAATGAATTATTCCGAATTTGGTACACTCCATTTACGATATCAGAGATAATTACCGAAAATAGGGTCGGATAATGCCTTAAAATTTAGAAAAATTATTTTTAATTTTAGGGGTGAGCTGCTTAGTTAGTTGACTTTTGTCAATCTACAATTTATCACTTATTCTGACTTATCTCCAACCTTGCAGATTGAAATTACCAATCTTATCAGATTCTGCAACTCTGAGCACTATAAAAAGAGTTTATTCTCTTTAGAGCCTGAGTACCATTTATTTGTGAAAGGATACACTGTCTCTCGAGAATCCTAGCCATTCAAACTACATTTTAAAACATCTTTTCTATTCTTTGTATCGTGGATCATTCAAGAACATCCCCAAATCCTCAAGGCAAGCTACATCTAAAGGTAACTTTTGATAGTTTTCTAGCGTAAAAATCATATAGATTATTTTTCATTTCTTGTAGTCACATTTCAATTCAAAAATAACAGAAAAGAGTCTTTTAAATTTTTTGGTCTAGGCCTAAGGTCGCGTTTGAAAACACTTCTAGTTTGGTTTTCTGTTTTCAAAAAAACACAAACCAAAATCAGTTTAGTTTTTTTTTTTAACAAAAACAAATGGGTGTTTGATTATCCAGTTTTTATTTTGAGTTTTTTCTTTGGTGGTGGTTTGTGATGGTAGTGGTGGGGTGTGGCAGTGGCCGGCGGCGATGGCTGTCTGTTGGTCGGCAGTGGTGACTGCCGGAGGCTGCAGCGGGCTATGGTGGTCGGCAATCAATGGCAACCGTGGTTGTCTGTGGTGGGCGGTAGCTATGGGTGTGGGCGGTGGTGGTGGTCTTAAAATAAAAACCAAAACTGAAAACCCAAAACTCCTAAATGGAGTTTTCAAAAACAGCTCTGTTTTCGAAATTGAAGGGAAGAGAAACGAAAACTGTGTGCCAAATGTGTTTATTTTCTCCAATTTACAAAACTGAAAAAATAAACATTACCAAACAGAGCCTAAGTCTCAAAAATGCAGACTACTTCCCGTAGGATCTCGGCGGTTTTGATTCGGATTAGACCCCAGACGTCAAGTTCAAGCCAAAACATAAAAATTATCTTAGGGTTAGTTTCATCATATTTTGCATGCTATCTATTCTTAAGGTCAAATTCAGTAAAAAATAAGTAGAGACCGAAAGGGCGCGGCAGGTGCCTAACACCATCATGTTGCGTAACTTAGTTCCTGAACCTTTCTCTTGATTTTGATAGAATAGTCGTCTTTTTTGGACACCTTTTTAGAGTCAATTTTGTGTTTTTTTATTTCCTCTAATTAAATTAGATGGCAGCTTCCAATTAAAATCCTTCTGGGGATTTTTTCCAAGATGGTTCGCCAAAGTAGCGACTCCGCTACGGACTAAAAACTAAGAGCAGTAGACTTGAAAATTTTTTGTTAATCATTGGCCTTACCGTAGTTTCTTTGTGTTTTGTGGCATGTATAATATGATATAACTGTGGTACTTGTGCTTTTATTTTCATACCTCACAGGCACACCCCTCATCTCGACCTACTCATTCGAGAGCGACAGTTGAAGCCTTTGGTCCTTCTCGTAACAAGGCGATCTTTAGATTGAGCTCTCAACTCCATGGTCTAATATTAAAGATTCCTCCTGATTTTTTAGTATATCAAAAGACTTTTATACGTACTGGTGATCTACCATCATTAACTTCCTAGTTATGGGCCAAAGGTATATGGTACAATCGAGCCAATGGGGTGACCTTTACACCAATGTTGAAGGAGAAACCACAAACCTGGACCATTCAGTATTCTGCCTTTTGTTGGGAGAATACTTGTATTGGCCTATGGCATGTTGGCGGGAAACCAGCCAACATTCTATAAGCTGAGCTGGTAATTTCACAAAAAGTGCAGACTCTGGCTAGCTGGCCAATTAACTTTCTCCCAACAGGGCGGTTAGTCAGTATGTAATCTTGAAAAAATTCGAAGCCGGTTGGTTTATACCCTAGTTGACCTCACTAACCAACCGGCTGAAAAAATTCGAAGTTGGCTTGTCGGAACCTCATCCTACAAATTTTTTTTCAAAAATTACCCCGAAATAAGCCTTGACCTCACTGACTAATCGGCCGGTTATCCGGCAGGATGGTCGGACGATTATTAAGAACCTCATTCTTTAGAAAATTTTCTATACTCAAAACAAACCCTAACCTCACTGATCCACTGGCCGGTAATCCACTAGGATGACGAACGGTTAGATAAAACCTCATCCTTTAGAAAATACCCAAAACAAACCTTGACCTCACTGACCAACCGGGCGATTATCTATCAAGATTACCGCACGGTTAGTCAGATCCTCATTCTCTAGAAAATTTTCTAAAAAATACCTTGAAACGAACCTTAACCTTGCTGACCAATAGGCCGGTTATTCGCCAGGATGATCGGATGGTTATTTAGAACATCCTTCAGAAAATTTTTAAGAAAATACCCAAAACAAACCCTAACCTCACTGAGCAACCGATTGGTTATCCATCAAGGTGATCGAATGGTTAGTCAGAACCTTATCCTCCAAAAAACATCCTAGAAAATGTCCCCAACATCACTGACAAACCGGCCAGTTTTCTTGCTGGATAACTGGATGGTTAGTTAGTCCTCCCTCCCCCCCCCCCCCAACTTTTTAAAATTTTTAATAAAACCCAAAAAATCAGGAAAAAAAAGAAAAAAAAGAAAACCTTCACCGCTATTAGGTTATGTGCCAGCCAGCTCGATCTCTGTGGTATGGTGTAATTAAATTTTTGAAAACTTTCTCTATACAGTTAAGGCTAAGCGTGGTTAGTATCAGGACTCAACCAGAAAGCTCTTGCGAACTCCAATGGCTGAGGAATTCCCACATTTCTCTAATTTGGTATGTATTATCAATGAACTCCAGAAAGACCTTTAGAATGGTTCTACAACCCTAACAGAGCAACAATCCTGAACCGCCAAGGAATTGGACAAGCTCAAGATGAGAGGTGGAAAAGAACTGAAAAAAGAGGGGAGAAGAGAGGAGAGAAGAAGGATGACAAGAAGAAAGGTCCAAAATTTCCCAAATCTCTAGGATGAAGAGCGTCGATGACCCTTTACACCTCAGTACTCTAACCATAAACCCCAAGGATAGAGTGTCCCTCAAATTCAAGATGTTGGAGATAGATAAGTTTGACGGGACCATAGATCCCAAAGTCCATCCTAAGATGTACATGAGGGCTTTGGCCCCATATGGGGCGAATCACAATCAGTTGATACAGTTGTTCCAATCTACTTTCACGGGAGCCGTATCCCGATGGTTCTTCACTTTAGAGGAAGCCCGACTTCGTACTTGGGAGGATGTTATGAGAAATTTTGTAAAGCAATACTAGTACAATGCTGACCTAGATATTACCCAGAGACATTTGGAAACCACGAAGTAAGAGCCGAGAGAGTTAATTTCAGCTTTCATCATAAGGTAGAGGAATAAAGCAGCACATATGATGAACCGTCCAATAAAGAAAGAGTAAGCGAACATCGTCCGAAACAATATGCTTCCGGTTTACCATGATAATATCTTTGGTCACTACCACACATTGTTCAAAGCTCTCGTGGGATCCCTCATACAGATAAAAGATACGATAAACAACAGAACCATATCTCGTGAGTCAAAGCTGGACGTATACGGAGCAGGTCCAAGGAGTTCTAATGCACAGTCCAAACCAGTAGCAGCCAACAATATGAACAATGTACAAGCACCCCATGTAGTGACATGGGAAGCTAATATGGATGCCAAAAAGAAGTTCACACCATTAAATGCACCACTCCCTAAAGTCTTCGAGCAGTTGTTAAGGAGGAAAATGATATGTAAGCTGTAGCCTACCCCTGCACTAGCAATAAAGCCCGAAGGATAGATGTGTAAGCATTTTGCTATTATCATCAAGGAATAGGCCACCTAATGGAGAAATGCATTGCCCTTCGACATGCCATACAAGATCTTATTGACTAGGGCAAGGTCTCCCCTTCTGTAAGATCGTATGTACGAAAGGAACCCTTACCACCTCATAGGATTAACTGCACTGATGATTGCCAGCTAGTTATGGATCTGACAGTCTATATTGTTCTAGCCAGCCGCTCAGTTTGGAAGTCAGTGTCAGCATATGACTCTCTGCCATAGTTTTGTGAGGTGATTACTTGGGAAGAATTGATAGAGCTGAGGCCTTCAGTGTTAGGAAAAGTACGATGAAGAAATCAATTTTATATTCTGACCCAATGCCAAGGTATCCCACCTAACCTGATCAGGCCTAGTATACCAGACCCCGCCCAAGCCAGCAGCATCTAACCTATTATTTTCTCAAGACCCTCGTGATGAAGAAGTCCTTAAACAGTTGAAGAAAACCCAAGCCAACATTTCCATATGGGGGTTACTATCTGCCTCATACTCCCATCGTCAAGCCCTCATCAAACTATTTAGCAAAGCCTAGATACCAATCCAAACCCAGCTTGAAGACCTGCCATAAGTTCTAGGGGCAATACATTATGGAGATTTCCTCACCTTTTTTGAGCCAAATATGCCTAAATCAGGACCGAGCCACAATGACTCGCTCCATATCACTATGTGAGCACTTGATAAGAGGGTTCCCTTAATCCTTATAGATAATGGTTCTGTCTTAAATTTCTATCCCTTATGCACTTCCTCGACATTGACCGATCAAAGTTCACCCCTTCCAATCAACCCGTCCAAACCTATGACAATACCCGAAGAGAAGTGATTGGTACAATTAAGCTCCTGATGACTAGGGGTACTACTAGTTTTGATATTGAATTTCAAGTGTTGGATATACCCGCTACATTTAACCTTCTATTGGAGGATCTTGGTTACACTTTATGGGTGCAATCCCCTCTACATTACACTAGAAAGTCAAGTTTGTGTTAAATGATGTCGTCTTCACCATAATGAGAGATTCATAGTTGCCTCAGATTGGACATGTGGAAAGGACAGTGTTCAGGTGCCGCATGATTCTTTGGATGTTATGCTCAGTGTATTCAGAATGGATAACCCGGTGCAATGTCTCAAGTATGAAGAAGTTTGTCATAGTAAAAACTTCATCGCCTTTGCCCCTTACAGTAGTACAACTGTGCTCCCCATAACGAGGAAGTTCTACTACTAGCAACAGTACGACCGTGCATGTGATTTAGTTTGTCTAGATAATTTGAGAAAATGATCCATGAATTACCCTTGATGCAAAGATGAAATCAATCTATATTTTTGTTAGAAAATGAATTATCTCAAATCTGGTATACCCCATTCATGACATATGAGCTAATTATCAAAAATAGGCTCAGATAATGCCTCAAAATTTAGAAAAATTATTTTGAATTTTAGTAGTGAACAGACAGGTTTTCGACCAACCGACTAGTTAGTTGACTTTTGTCAATTTGGGATTTTTTTTTTCACTTATTCTAACTTATCTCAAACCTTACAGATTGGCATTCCCAATTTTATCAGATTCTGTGACCTTAAGCACTATAAAAAGAAGTCTTGACCTTCATTTTTAGGGGTTTGAAAATATAGAGAGCTTATTCTCTTTAGAGCCTAAGTACCATTTCCTTGTAAAATCATACGATGTCTCTCTCGAGGTCATTCAAACTACCTTTAAAATATCATTTTTATTCTTTGCATCATGGATCATTAAAAGAACATCCTCGATTCTTCAAGGCAATCTACATATAAAGGTTAGTTTTAATAGTTTTCTAGCATAGAAATCATATAGATTATTTTCCATTTTGTGGTCACATTTCAATTCGAAAACAACAAAAAAGAATTTTTTATTTTTATTTTGTCTAAGTCTCGAAATTTAGACTACTTTCTGTAGAGTCAAACTACCAGTTTAATTCTGATTAATTCGATCAGATCATACGCAATTCGACCCTTGATGTCAAATTCAATCCAATACATAAAAAATTAACTTAGGATTACTTTCATCATATTTTGCATACTATGTGTTCTTAAGACCAAAATTTATTAAAAAAATAAAGTAGAGACCGAAAAGGGCGAGGTGAATGCCTAACACTTTCATGTTACATAACTTAGTCCCCGAACCTTTCTCTTGGTTTCAATAGGCTAGTCGTCCTTTTTGGACATATTTTAGACTCATTTTTTAGGTCTTTCCTAGTTTTCTCTAATTAAATAAGATGTCAAAACAGAATTAAAATCTCTCAAGAGATTTTTTTTAGAGGCAGTTTGCCAAATCCTATATTTTTTTAATTCTCTTCCAAAGGTAAACTAGCTTTCAACTATATTGATAAAATTGCTTTGATTGAATTCTTCATAACCGATGAGAACTACTGAACTACCTATCGTGACTTTTGTAACCGCTTTCAATTACTTCTCTTTTATCAACAGCGATCCAAAATTGCCACTAATTTTCTTCAAAGAAGGTCCCACGTTCTATGAGCTTTAACTTCCTTTACTGACCATTACACATTTTTGCTTTCTCACCTTAAGTTATTGGAACTAGAGAATCCTACATACCAAAAGTAAATAGCATCGCAGCATATATTGACCCTGGACCTTGACTTTGAACTTATTCGCTCCACACCTTGCTCTCGTAGCATTATCGGTCTTCAATATTGTCTAGGTTGCCCTCAATCCTGCCCTTGCCCCTCTCATATTTGACATCAAACTCGGATTCTTTGTGCACCTCTTGTATAATTTAAACTCATTTTCTTGGCATTATATATGTTTGGCGATCTGCTGGGGATAGTAAGCAAATTTTACAGTGGCAAACCACGAAAATTACAAGTATACTAGTTCTCAAATAAAAGTTTCTAGCTTAACCACCAAATATGGCTTCTTTACATTTTGCAAAAACCCATGACTCTGCAAATTTTCACTTTATACCTTACCGAATTCTCCAGGAATCTAATTAAGTACTCCTTCTGTCCCTAAAAGATTGACATATTTGACTTTGCGCGTATATTAAGGATTTAGGTTATATATTGTGTATCTTTCTCATTTTACCCTTTAGAGATAGGGGAGAAGAGAGTGGTCCATGAAAGAGAAAATTGGTTGGTTTAGTGTTAAATGTAGAGAGAAATAGAATAAAAAAGGTGTAAAGTGGTGGGTCAGAAGAGAGGAAATGAGTTGGTAAAAAATTTAATGTGGTGAGAGAAATAGAATAAAAAAGTGGAAAGTGGTGGGTCAGGGGAGAGAAAATGAGTTCGTAGAGAATTAAATGTGGTGAGAGAAATAGAATAAAAAAGTACAAAAAGAGTAAATATGTAAAAATACCTACATAATCTTTCTTAATTTTGAAGTGATCAATTTTTGTGGGATGACTCAAAAAAAATATAATCAATTTTTTAGGGACGGAAGGAGTATGAAACTGTGGTAGAAAGAAGAAGAAGATGGATGCTATATTAAAATCCCCAAATTTTCAAATGATTGAAAAATGAATAATAATTTCCTCTTTCCAAAACCTTATACCTCTAGTGAATATAAGGAAATACTCTACTTGTCCTCCTCGCGGGGGTGCACTTTTGTAAGAAAATAAATATTTTTTAGTTAATACACTATATGTAGATTATATCAAGTAAATATAGTTAAGGAAGTTGCAGTAAGAACTTATAATTTTATCTATAGTGACAACTAATGGTTATAAAATATTATCAGTGAAGTTTTTACAAACATGTTTACCTTCAGTTAAAAAGGTAATAGCATCAACCACAACAGATTGATCCAATGGTAAAGGAGGTTTGCTCTCTTTTTTGACTTTCTGTGTTCAAACCTTAAAAAAAATTATTTGCTTGAATGTAGTAAGCAGACGTGGGAGGTATGTCTTTAAGATTGTCCCGAGAGAAATTTAGTTTTGATTGATACGAAAACTGACCCAGGATACTCCTTACTTTATGAACCAAACAAATACGTAGCAGCACTCATGCAGCGTTATGGTATGTGGGTTTCCGTCTTGTGTCAATTTTCTGTGGCGAGAGGAACATAAGACTCAACGCCAAGAATCAAAACTCTTACTACTCCAACTCTACAAAACAATTGTTGTTTATTACCTGCAAATTCCTTCGATTGAAACGAAGATTTTGTCAAGTATTATGCGAAATCAGGTGATAAGACATGCCGGCCATTGGACTTGGTCAGTGACATCCACTCAGTGAAACTCAAGTTTGAACTTGTATACATTCTCTGGTGCTGGCATCAGTGGCTTCTCTTGTTTATCGCCCACAAAACGATCAAAGAAGGATAAGATATGGGTGAGAATAAGAGAGACACACTTCCAAAGCTGCGGTGTGCTTTGCTTTTCAACATAACCTTTCAAGTTATTTTCTCAGCAGCCAAACAACTCCAGAATTACACGAAGATGCAGAACCAACAACCCAGTACTTCGGGGTCCTCCATTGTTTTCCTCGTTGAAGGAGATGTTAGTCATAAAGGGTATGGACTGTTTTCATTTTCTGGCATTTCATGAAGGAAGCTGATCAATTGTATGCAGTGACAACTTTTGTCACTGCAATCAGCTGGCCGTCCCTCTGTCGGATAGACGGGCTAGATATATTTTCTTTTTAAGTAAACTTTCATAATCCACTACATTATGTAGCGGGCGGTACCACGTTGTCCCCTCCCCTCTTCCCCTATTTGCCTGTACTTCCCTTCGACTAATTAAATTCTCAAAACATTTTGGTCAAATTCTCGTCCACTACATTATGTAGCGAAAGGTAAAAGTTTACATAAAAATAAAAGTAGATCTCGCACGTATATCTGCTATCGATAGACGCTCAGATCACGGTGACAACTTATCTCAAGTTAGTTGCCACTGCAGGTTCGTTATTATCGCGTCCCTTCGACCCTTTAAGGAAGGGAGCAAAACTTAAGTTTTTTTTCTTTGGCAAAGACTGCATTTAACCAGATGTCAATCTACAGGCGCTGGTGAAGAAATTTTTTTCACGTCAATCTAAATGTCCGAGTGTGAATGAACAGGTTCTTCCATGCTTCTGTGAACATAGGGACACCACCAGAACCATATTATCTTGATATTGATACCGGCAGTGACCTGACTTGGCTACAATGTTCTCCTGGTAAAATAGATTTGCTTAAGGTATATTTTCATTTTTACAGTTGTTCATGATGAAAAAGAAAAGAATAACTGTTCTACCTTACTGATTCGCGTCATTTTGCCCATGTGTGCGTGTCTTGCAGGCTCTTCAGCTCATGGAGGCCCCTCACACTCCATACGAGCCCAACAACAATTTCATAACCTATTCAGACCCTACATGTGCGTTGATGAACCAACAAATATACCACCTACGCGACATTCAAAATCAACTATGCAATTACCACATCGAGTATGCAGACTATGGTTCGTCTCTTGGCATGCTGGTGAAAGATTCGTTTCAAGTTAATGATGGTTCTGACAAGAGAGATCGTTCTTACACCCTAACTTTTGGGTGATTATCTTACCCTTTCATCCTTTAGCTATTTACTACTCATCATTCTTTCGGATATTGATTTTAATATCGATTCAATTGATTCTCACACTGCCAACTCAAACTTTGGAAAACTGTTTTAAAATTTTGCGTGTATTCTTTGTTTCTTTGAGGCTCATTTGGATATTTTCTATATCAATATCAGTCGCACCAAAAAATAAAGAAGGAAGTGGCTACAAAGTGCTATAATCGTTCCTTTGGGCTACTTCAGTGAATTTTCGTCACTAAAGACTTCAATTATGTTACTGTAAAATCATGAGTCACTTCTCAGTTGTATTATATGCAGTTACACCATTAAAAAACCATGTGCAGGTGTGGATACCATCAAGAGTTTTTGGGTACGGATACCCCTCCAAAAGTCGATGGAGTCCTGGGGCTGGGGAATGGCAAAGCAAGCATTGTAAGCCAGCTAAGTGATCAGGGTGTTATTCCAAAAGTCACTGGGCATTGTTTGGGTGGCCAAGGAGGAGGTTATCTTTTCTTAGGAAATGCTCCAGTCGCTTCTCCAGGACTTTTAAGGGCCCAAATGTCCAGCCAATCAGTCAAGTAAGCGAAAGCATTATCATTTTAAAAATAATAACGTCCCACATACTGATTCATTAGGCTAGGTGAACACTTACGCGTTCCTCTGACTTTGACATTACGGTTGCCCTGAATTTTAAATAAATTTACTTATCATTGATATTGGCCAGTGGTTCACTGTTTCATCTAGATATTGATGATGACAAACATCTTCAACGACATCTTTTGTGGCACGTTTTGAATCTTTGCGCGATGCTTCATGATGTGGTATTTGGGTACAAAAACGAAATCTTTATCAACATTTTTAATCAGTTGAGGCTCGTGTACCTTAGGTGACTCTCTATTATATAACTTTCTAAAAACAATGACCGCGCTCTACTAAAAATCTTTAGCCGCAGTCTATTCTCCGGTTCAATAAGCAAAAGTGGAGTTTGTAGTAATCATTTCTGTCTCTTTTTCCTTTAGTCATTATCGAGTTAAAAGGCCACAAGATTGGGACCAAACTGACCAAACTAGTGGCTTTCGTGGTTTAAATTGACACGAAGAATGTTCAAGGCCAGATGTGGCTTAATTTAGTCAACAACTTGGAATTGACATGAATTTTCCCTAATCTGCTTTTGATTGAATATGTTTCAGGCTACATGACAATATGCTTGCCCCTGCAGACCTCCTTTATGGTGAGCAGCCTCTTGATTATGGTCTCTACGTAGCTTTCGACAGTGGGAGTACGTATACTTACTTTGAATTTCAGGCATACCAAGCTACGCTTCACCAGGTGAGATGAAAAACGCAATTCAATATTTCTATTATCATTGGTTTAAATCCGAAGTACCTTATGCTTGTTAAACCTTTAATGTTTGCACATGACAATGCTATGAACAACTTATACAATTTATATATATCCCATGCTACTATCTAACATTACTGTACCTTATGCTTGGTAAACCTTTAATGTTTGCACATGACAATGCTATGAACAACTTATACAATTTATATATATCCCATGCTACTATCTAACATTACTTTGCTTGAGCATGAATAAATGAAAGTGTACCACTAAAAGAGTGATGTGTATAAAAGTTAACACGTGAAGGCAAAAAGCAAACAAACTAAGATTGGTTAGCAACAAGTGTTAAAGGATACACTAGATTCCGTACCTAAGTAATAAAGAAGAGAATCAAAAAAAATTAAAGAAAATAAAGATACACAAGATTTACGTAATTCGGCGAAAAGCCTACTCCACTGTGGTAGGAGCGATTTCATTATGCTTGTCACAGGAGATTACAAATCTCAATCTCTGTCAACCAACCCTCTCAAATAATAGCTCTTCTCTCTTATCCTTAAAATACAATACAAGACAACATATATATTTAATGATAAGTAGTGACTTTCTCTAAATAACCAATGTGGGACAAGACTTATATACTTAGAACTAAGTTGTAACCTTCTTTGAATAACCGATGTGAGAATCTCACACATTCCGAATTTTTTATCCAAGACACGTTATCACAAATCTTCACCTTGGCTTGGATAAAACAAGCCACAAATAATCTAAAAATATTATCTGCTGCTACCACACCTGCCCCCTAGGGCTTCACCTCATATACTGCTGATACCGATTAAATATAAGCAATGCTTAAACTTGATCTCTGGAATATGCTTTGTCATCATGTCCGCTGGATTTTCAACTGTGGAAATCTTCTCTACCATAACAGTACCTTGAGAAATCACATCCCGAATAAAATGAAACCTAACATCAATGCGCTTGGTCCGCTCATGGAACATCTGATTTTTGGTCATATGTGTGGCACTTTGGCTGTCGCAATAAACAGTGCTAGACTCCTACTTCAAACCCAAATCACCAACCAATCCCTTCAACCAGATAACTTCCTTCACTGCTTCGATCGCTGCTATGTACTCAGCTTCTGTAATAGACAAGGCAACATAGGCTGAAGAGTAGCCTTCCAACTGATCACACAGCTCGAAAAAGTGAAGACATAACCTGTCAAAGATCTCATCATATCCAAATCTCCAGCGTAATTTGAATCCACATATCCAACAACTCTATTATTCGCATCACTGCCCCGATGGTAGACTAAACTAGTATCCGCAGTACCTCTCAGGTATTGAAGTATCCACTTCATTGCCTGCCAATAAGCTTTTCTAGGATTACCCATGTACGTGCTAACGACACTGACTGCATGAGAAATATCGGGCCTCGTACAAACCATAAGATACATGAGACTGCCTACTGCACTAGCATATGGAACACACGCCATGTGCTCCACCTTCTCCTGGGTCTGTGGGGAATTAGCTGCTGAAAGCTTAAAGTGTGCTGCCAAAGGAGTTGTCACGGGTTTAGAGTTTTTCATACCAAAGTGCTGCAGTACTCGCTCAATGTACTTTTTCTGGGACAAGTACAAAATTCCTACAGATCGATCCCTTTGAATCTCCATCCCTAATATCCTCTTTGCTGCACCCGTCTTTCATCTCAAATTCCCTTTTCAACTGCTCTTTCAAACCATTGACATTTGATATCGATTTTGCAGCAATCATCAACATACACCAACAAGTATATATGAGAACCATCTGCGAGCCTCTGGTCATAGGCACTCCCGGTGTAACCTTTATCTACCATGAAAGTGTCAAACCACTTATACCACTCCCTTAGAGATTGCTTTAATCCATACAAGAATTTCCTTAACAAGCAAACATGATCTTCCTTACCTTGGATCACGAACCCCTCTGGTTGATGCATGAATATCTGCTTTTCCAACTCACCATGTAAAAAAAGATGTCTTAACATCCACTGTTCTAACTCCAAGTCATATAAAGCAACCATAACAAGCAACACTCTTATCGAAGTATGTTTTACTACATGAGAAAATATTTCATTGTAATCAATACCTTCTCTCTGAGTAAAATCCTTAGCTACCAAGCGTGCTTTATACCTTGCATCTTCTGTTTCAGGAATTCCCTCATTCGTCTTGTAGACTCATTTACCAACAATCTTCTGACCCACAGGCAATTTCACCGATTCCCACGTTTGATTCTTATGAAGAGATTCCATCTCTCACTCATAGCAACTATCTGCTGCACTGATTATGTGCTCTTGATGACCTTTTTGTATGTAACAAGCTCTTCAATCTCAATACTCTCTGCCACACTGATAGCATAAGCAACCATATCTGCATATCCATATTTCTGAGGAGGTCAAATTTCTCTTCTCAGTATGTTTCTGGCAATGTTATACTGCTGTTCCTGGGGTTCTTCATTCACCTCAGTAGAATGAGAATCATCTTCGTCATATGTCGGAATTATAGGCAAATAATCTGTAGCTCAAACCTCTAGCTTCACATTTTCCCTGACACCGTGGTCTTCCCTTGCATCAACCAACTCCTTCTTCTTCGAAAGCATTGAAGACTTATCAAAGGTCACATCTCTGCTAATTAGGAACCTGGATGACTTAGAATCAGGACACCACAACCTGTACCATTTTACCCCACTTGCATAGCCTAAGAAAAATGCATTTTTTTGCTCTCTGCTCAAGTTTACCATCATTAACATGAGCATAAGTAGGACAACCAAATATCCTCAAATTTTCATAATTAGCATACTTACCAGACCAAACTTCTTCAGGAGTCTTGCATTCAATTGCAGTCGATGGAGACTATTTACCAAATATGCAGCTGTGTTAACAACTTCTGCCCAAAAATTCTTTTGATAACCCGGTATTTGAAAGTATACATCGAGCCCTCTCAAGGAGAGTTCTATTCATCCGTTCTGCAATTCTATTCTGCTGTGGCATTTTTTTTAACAATGCAATGCCTCACTATACCTTCATTCTTGCAGAACTCCGTAAACTCATCCAAGCATAATTGTATGCATTGTTAGTCCTCAAGCATTTAATTTCTTTGTCGGTGTGTTTTTCAATCATCATCTTAAACTGCTTCCACTGAACAAAGACATTACTCTTCTTTTTCAAAATGTACACCCAGACCTTTCTTGAGAAGTCATCAATAAAAGTCAACATATATCTGCCACCACCTTAGAAGGAACCGAGGAAGGACCCCAAAGATCTAAATGGATATAATCCATCGTACCATTGGTAGTACGAATAGCCTGACTGAATTTCACCCTGCATTGCTTCCCGAAGACACAATGCTCACAAAAATCCAGATTTTCGGTTTTCTTGCTTCCCAACAAACCTTGTTCGCTCAGCAAATCCATACCCATCTCACTCATATGCCAAGACACATATGCCAAAGCTTGGTAGTGTCAAAATATATTTATCAAAAGATGAAGTTGTTGTTGTTGCTCCTATAACTGTGCTACCCTACAATCAGTAGAGACTATTTTGTTTCAACCCTTTCATCATAACAAGAGCACCCTTCATTATCCTCATAACTCCACCTGCAACCCGATAGCTACAACCATTGGAGTCAAGCGTCCCCAAAGAAATCAGATTTTTCCTCAGCTCTGGAAGATTCCTGACATCCGTCAAAGTTCTCACAATACCATCATGCATCCTAATCTAAATTGAACCTATCTCGACTACCTTACAGGCGACATTGTTTCCCATAAGAACTTTACCACCATCAAATGAGCGATAAGTGGCAAACCAATCCCTATTGGGACACATATGATAGAAGCAACCCGTATCAAGAATCCATCCTCCATCTGAGGAACTGATAGTTACTAAGAGAACACCCGCACCATCAGAATTATCTTCTACAACTCCAGCATCAGCGGTTTTAAAATTATCCTTTTTCTTCCCTTTACGCTCAGGACAATCATTTCTATAATGCCCTTCCTTACGACAATAATAGCACTCCAGGTCTTTGACTAACACCTTGATCTTCCTTTATTTTTAGACCCAGCATGGTCAGTGCTTCGGCCTCGAACAATCAGACCATCACCATGTTCATTTCTCCTATTTTCTGAAACCTTCTTCCTTAATTCCTAAGAATTTATTACAGCCTCAACCTCCTCCATGGAGATACTGTCCTTCCCATATAATAAGGTAGTAACAAGATGTTCATATGACGGAGGTAAAGAACATAGCAACTGTAAAGCTTTATCCTCATCATCTATCTTGATATCAATATTTTGCAGGTCTAATATTACCTTGTTATATTCGCCAAGATTATCACTGATCGATGTACCTTCTTTCATCCGAAGAATATACAGCCGGTACTTTAAATACAGGCGATTTGTCAGAGACTTCGTCATGTATAAACTCTCTAATTTTAGTCGCACTCGTTTCTTGAGAAACCTTTCGCAATACGTTGTCTGCTAAACACAGCAACAGGGTACTATGGGCTCTCTCCAACATGTCTTCCTTTTCATCCGCAAACATCGTATCAGGAAGCCCTTATCTACCTTTTAAATCTTTCAACAACCCTTGCTGAATTACAATAGCACGCATCTTCATCCTCCATAAACTAAAATCATTTGATCTATCAAACTTCTCCAAATCATACTTTGTCGAAGTATTTGGCGCCATTGCAAGGTGCTTTCATTCTACCATGAATCTCAGCTCTGATACCACTTGTTAAAGGATACACTAGATTCCGCACCTAAGCAATAAAGAAGAGAACCAAAAAAACAACGACAGAAAATAAAGGCACAAAAGATTTACGTGGTTTGGCGAAAAGCCTACCCCACGGTGGTAGCAGCGATTTCACTATGTTGGTCACTGAAGACTACAAATCTCAATCTCTCTCAACAAACCCTCTCAAATAATAGCTCTTCTCTCTTATCCTTAAAACACAATACAAGACAATATATATATATATATATATGGGAGCTGATCCATTGATAGCGCTAGCAAATGGAGTTAAGTTGCTAGCGCGATCTGACCGTCCATCCTGAAAGATGGACGGTCCAGATCGCGCCTTTTTCCAAAACTGACACCCGTCCGCCATACTGTCTCGCGGACGGGAGTTTTACCTTTTTGCCCTCCTCCCATGTCCGCGAGACAGTCTCGCGGACGCCTTTCTGTTCCTGACATGTGTCAGGAAAAAGGCGTCCGCCATACTGTATGGCGGACGATCTCTAGGCTGACACATGTCAGGGCCTGTCCTCTCGGTCGCCTATAAAGTCTCGGGCGTGAGCCCCGAGAACTGTCCCCTTGGTCGCGTAGAAAGTCTCCTTAATTCTCGGTTCTTTCAGCAAAATTTTTGCGGGCTTTCAGATTCACTTGCTTCCATTTTCAGCACCCTTCAAGCTTTTCTTGGAGTAACACACTTGGTTCAAGCATCACTCAAGCAAGGTAAAGTTTGTGATCTTGCTACCGTTTATCTTAGTAATTTTAATTTGTTATGTTCAGTAAATATATAATTAGCAAAATAGGAGACACTTTTGAGATTATGTATATGGTATCCTAAATCGGTCTAATCGTCAAGATAATTTTGAGATAATAAGCGTATTCTATTTCTACATAGGTCTTTTTCACAATGTCTGATTTCGTGTCGAGCTCCAGCACCCCCGTAGATGCTAGTGATCCGTATCTAGGACGAACCTTTCAAACGTTGGAAGAAGCTGGAGAATGTTTTCGAGCTTATTCATTGAGGGTTGGTTTTGGCATTAGAATAAAGACTACAAGAACAAGCAACGTAACAAAAAGGATATGCTCTCGCTTATACGAGTGTCATAGGGGCAGAAACCCACAGCAAAATGAGACACGCGTAGGCAACGATGACAGTGATGATGACGAAATAGGGTATGCGCGGAGAAGACGGGATTGCTTTGCGCGCACGAATTGCCAGGTCAAGATGTTCGTAAGCTATAAAGCCAAACAAGATCATTGGCTTATTACCAGCCTGGAACTGGCACACAATCACCCGTTAGTAACCCCTTCTAAGGTGAGTCAGATGCATCAACACAAGAAGATGGGTAAGGTCGCGAGGAGCCTAATTCACACAATGAGCGATGCGCGGCTAGGACCTACCGACATGATTAATGTTCTTGCTGAACAGGCTGGGGGAATTCAAAATTTAAACTTTAACACGACAGACGTTCGTAACGCGGTCCGAACCCATAGACGAGCCGCGTATGACCTCAATGATGCGCAAGCGACAATGAGCCTATTGAAACGGATGCAGATGGAGGACCCGCAGTTTACCTTCGACTATAAACTTGACGACGAGCATCGAGTTAGCACAATTTTTTGGGTCGACGGTCGTTCGAGGCTAGCTTATAAGCATTTTGGGGATGTCGTGACTTTCGACACCACATACCGTACCAACAAGTACTCGATGCCGTTCGCTCCTTTCACGGGCGTCAATCATCATTATCACTCCATCCTGTTCGGGTTCGCCTTGTTAAGGGACGAGAGCGAGAGTTCTTTTGAATGGTTGTTTAGGGTGTGGCTGGAAGCAATGAACTTCAAAGCACCGACTGTTATCATCACCGATCAAGATTTGGCAATGAAGAAGGCTATTGCTACCGTCTTCCCAGATACTCGACACAACTTGTGCACTTGGCACATAAGCAACAAATACCCTGAACGTCTGCATCACATGTACGCAAAGTATCCAGACTTTAAACAGGATTTTGACAAATGCGTCCTCAAGTCATTAACGATTGAGGAATTCGAGGAGAGGTGGGAAAAGCTTGTTCGGGATTACTCATTGCAAGACAACGAGTGGCTCCAGCACTTGTACGGGCTCAAAGAGCAATGGATTGGTGTTTACACGAGAAGTCATTTTTCTGCGGGCATGAAAACGACGGGCAGGAGTGAATCTATGAATGCCACGTTCGATAATTATGTGGGTACAGCTACCAATTTGAAGAGTTTCGTCACATCAGCACAAAAAGCGGTTGCGTCGTTGTTCGTGAAAGAAAGGGCTGCAGACTTTGCAACCACGTACAAGCAAAGGAGAAGGTTGCTTGAGACCCCGCTGGAGCTGAACGGTGCCAAAGTCTATACGAAGGAGATCTTCCTGCTATACCAAGTAGAGCTGCAAAAATCGGGCCGATACAGTATATATAAGGTGGCAGAAAAGTCGTCGCGTGAGTACAAGGTTTATTCGCTCGTGAATGACCTCGTCCCTGAGAAGCTGCGCAGAATTTATACGGTGACCCACGACACATTGACGGACTCGGTGACATGTGTTTGTAAGAAGTTTGAGTTCCATGGCATCCTGTGTAGACACATTCTGCGGTTTTTCACACAGAAGAATATCAGGACAATCCCCGATAAATACGTCCTGCCACGTTGGACGAAAGGTGCAAACAGGTTGCACGGTACCATTTCCTTTCCGGAGCACCCGTATACTGACTTTGAAGAATCAGAGACGTTGCGGTATAATCATCTGGTGACGATGTTCACCCGTTTGTCCGTAAAGGGTGCTGCTACAATGGTCGGATATAAACATCTCCTCGAGGTAGCTCAGCAGCAAGAGCCCATCGTCGACCAATTGGAAGCAGCTTCAGTCAGCAATGCGGTTGACACCGAGCCTACGACGGGATCAGAAGATGACGAGCCGGGGGAGGGAGCCGACAATGATATCCGGCCTTCGGATCCAATTATATCGCAAACGAAAGGCCGCAAGAGATCTACGCGGATGAAAAGCTCTATTGAGACGGCAACTCAACCAAAAAAGCTAAGAAGGTGTGCATTGTGCAACAAAATGACAGACCACGACAAGCGGAACCATTACAAGGCACTGGGGATAAGTCCAGTGCCTTTGCAAGACGGGGAAGAAGATGATGCCGAGGATGAGGACGAACAAGCTGCAGTGGAACTTTAGTGTACTGAATATTTTGTAATAATCTTTTATGAGCCATCAAAAGTGTCGGACATTTTGTAATAATATTTTAGTAATGACTCGTTTGTAATAACCTTTACAATCATTTTTTTATACGTGATTTCTTACACTGTCCGCTACACTGCGCAGCACAACATTAGAAACCTAAGGTATTAAAGAATACCCCCCTACAACACTTAGTTTTTTTTTTCGTTTTTGTTCACTTCTCTGCGTCCGCTATACTATGTAGCGGACGGCCCCGCAGAATACCCCCCTACAACACTTAGTTTTTTTTTGGTTTTGGTTCACTTCTCTGCGTCCGCTATACTATGTAGCGGACGGCCCCGCAGAATACCCCCTACAACACTTAGTTTTTTTTTGGTTTTGGTTCACTTCTCTGCGTCCGCTATACTATGTAGCGGACGGCCCCGCAGAATACCCCCCCTACAACACTTAGTTTTTTTTTGGTTTTGGTTCACTTCTCTGCGTCCGCTATACTATGTAGCGGACGGCCCCGCAGAATACCCCCCTACAACACTTAGTTTTTTTTTAGTTTTGGTTCACTTCTCTGCGTCCGCTATACTATGTAGCGGACGGCCCCGCAGAATACCCCCCCCCCCCCTTACAACACTTAGTTTTTTTTTTTGTTTTGGTTCACTTCTCTGCGTCCGCTATACTATGTAGCGGACGGCCCCGCAGATACACATATTATCGAACACTTTGTTATTTTTTGAACACTTGCCCTGCAGATAGACAGATATCCAACACTTGGTTTCCCACCGTTAAATCATATTGGTCAATAAAATCAATCGCATTCAATAAATTTTTTGGGTTAAAAAAGTGTTGTAACGTTACAATGTGAATTGGGGAACATCATCTCTCGCAGGAATGATGTTCCTTACACGGATTTACAATAAACCTAATAGCTCTAGGCCGGCCATTCATAATTTGCCAAGCAATCCTATACCTAAAGTCTTGTATGCATTCTTCGCTCCAGACAGTCTTCTTGAGGCTCTCAGACCGGCAAATGTAATCCATGTACATGCAGAGGAAGACGCCGCAGTCCGAGGAATTATGTTGCTTGGGCCTACTCCTCTTCAATCGGAAAATGAGGACCGGCCTGCGCGATACCTTCTCCCGACGCCTACCATTGACCAGGGCAGCAAAAAGATTCTGCGAGAACCATAATAAGCATTAAACATAGCTAGCAAAATAAGATTAATCAGTTTTATAATATGCAAGTTACAACAAGAAGGAAACAGGATCTTACCATGGCATCCAACTGGCCTATGCCTCGGTACATATCAATCACAGGCATCACGTCGGTATCGTCGTAGAGACTGTCGACGACTGAAACCGTGCTCTGTAATGGTTCGTAGCAAACCAAGTACCAGTGGGCATTCCCTAAAAAGGGGATTAGAAACACGTCGGCAACACTTGCGCTCACTGGACTATCCCTAGCAAGATATGCTTGTAGGTTAGGGGACGGTTTCCACTGGGCCATGCCTCTCCCCTTCCTTGCATTGCCCCAGTCGTGCCACTCTTGTACTAGGAGCTGATGGAAAAAAGCATCCAAGATAAACACGCGCAGACCGATGTCTGGATGCTCCCGACACCTTCGCCTCAGAATTTGCACGTAGTGCGAGATGACACCGCTGTCTAACCAAGATCCCGGCGCCAGCGAGGCGATCTCTGTCCAAGAGGCATTGTAATCCAAGCCCTCGGGGTGATCCACGTCATACGACGCTCCGTCTTGGGGGGCCCCGCTAAAATAACGGGCTCGGATTAGATCGCATTTATGCGGCTTTAGGGGCCTGGCTGGATGCCCTTTCGGATATTGCCCTCGGGGGTCGATCGGGGGATATTGGCCTCCAATTCCTTCTTCGGCCGGCTGATATTCCCCTTCGGGGCCGCCAACTGGTCCCGCCCACGGGACAATGGGCAGTGCCTCGGAGAAACCGTAGTTTCCGAAAGGAAAGTCTTGCGTGACTTGAGAGAGGGGTTCCGGGAACAAATTGAAGGAGGGGCCGCTGTAATCGCCCCACGACGCTTGAGCCTGTCCCATCCCCGCTTCAGAGGTACCAACAACTCCCTGACTCACCCCTGAAGCCTGTCCAGAGGGATCACCGTATCCCTGGCTGACGCCCGTATAACCCATTCCCGGGCTTACTCCCGAAGACTGGCCCGATGCTTGGCGCAAAAAATTCCCGCAGCCTAAAGCCAATGTCGCAGCCTGTTGGCAAAGATCCTCGCCCATTGCGCTCACCAGATCCCTCCGCTCACTCAACTTCTGGAAGAATGCAAGCGAGGCATTAACCTACATCCAAAGAGATAAAAAATTAAGTAACTTCAATCAGACATTTATATTCAACTAATTTGGTTCAAGTCAGACTTGTTGGGCAACTTACGAGATTGTATGCCATACGCTCATCGATCTGACCCCTAGGCGCATACCTCTCCCCACGTTCAAAGTTTACAGGGGCTACTCTCCTCCGCGTGATGCGGTAGTACCACTCATCGTACTGATCGATGCTGATAACGGGGTCTGGCTCCGAGACGATGGCCGCCAGTGTGTCCTGCCAAGAAGTCCAAAGCTCTATTTCGGCCGCGCACAATTCGTACGCATTGGCGGTGCCAAACACTCCGACATCCGGTGGGTTCCTGTTAACCCTCATATCCGGGGCATCGACTGGCAAACCCTGCTCCAACTCAAAATGGCGCATTGCTCGGTCGGGCAGCTGCCACTCTGCGAGCTCGAAATGGATCAGGGGTGTGCGCTGCAACCCGGAGAGCGTGAAGACGAACGACTCTCCCACCCGTCGCGCCAAACGTATGTACGGTGCCCAACGCATTTGGCCCGGAGATAGACGGTCGAACTCCCCTCGATAGTACGTAATGTTGTGATGGGGATCGACTCTCCTCTTGTAGTGGCTAGCCCTCCGGCTGTACTCCCAAGCACACAACCGAGGCCAGACTTTGTCGGTTCCATCCCTACGCGTTGGTGCACCGGGAGCAAGGTGTTCGTAAGACCACACCTGAGAACATCAAAAAATTATATTTATATCGTCGATTCAACAAAAATAAAACACAATAACGAAGACATGATTTATATGATATACCTGCAATAGCGAGAGACATGCACATATGGCTTTGGAGTTGGGCCTCGTTGCCTTGTGCAATGCTCGGTACAGATACGAAAGAACCGCTGCACCCCAGGCATAATCCCCAACCTCCGACAGGTTACCCAACAACGGTAAATATTTCACGCTGACCGTGTTCTTCGACGTCGTTGGGAATAAAATTGCTCCCATCACCCACAAGAGGAAGGCCTTTGTGTACACCACAAGCTCACGGCCCGTATAGTTTTCCGGCAAAACCCCGTAGGTATCTACCAACCACTTCAACTTTATACCACCAGTGCTAAATTGATCCTGGGGTATCGAAGTGAAGAAGTCTCGCGCTGTTCTCTTATTCGTTGCGTCTGACGGAGGAGCAATTACCGGCCGCCCCGTCACCGGCAACCCCAAGATGAACCCTACATCTTCTAGGGTAATCGTCATCTCTCCGATCGGGAAGTGAAACGTATTCGTTTCACTTCTCCACCTCTCAACAAGGGCACCTATCAAGGCCCGGTCAAGCTGTTGAAAGATCTGCCCATGCGTGAAAATCCCAAACCCAATTCCACGCAGTATTCTTTTCTGGGAATTGTTCAAGGTCCATCTCGTGAACTCGCGAGATACTTCTACGGTGGTGAGAAGTTCTCTTTCCTACGAATTATTAATAAATACAATTTGAGCAAAATGAACGGTAAAACAACGTTCGTAATAATAAGAAAGTTGATAAATAATGTATCTTACTCCACCATCCCATATGAGCGTACTGATATGGTTGGCTTGGTCGTATAACACGGATGGATCTTCTGGTCCAGGGATAAATTCCATTTTTTGCAACTGAAACTATGGAATCGGATTTTACAAACGCTAGCACATGAACAAATACATACATATATAAATCCTCATCACCGCTAGCACATGCTCAATGCATAATCAAAACCACGCATAAAACGCAATATTGATCACAACTATAGATTAGAAACATGTAAAGGATTGATTTTGTGAACTTACGTGATCTATTAGGGGGGGTATTAAAGCTGCTCTTATGAAGAAATTGCGCAGATCTGCTTGCCAACGCCGCTGGGAATATTTGTGAGTAGGAAGAACGGAGAAGAAGAGTGTAGAAGTTATAGGGGGTGAATCTTTTGGGTTTGAATATATATATATGCTGTCGGACAATATATATTTGCCGTCCGCTATATAGTATCGCGGGTCTGTTCCTTGTCCGCTATATAGTATCGCGGACGCTAGACTTTTGGTTGTTTTGGTAGTTTTCTCTACGTCCGCTATACTATGTAGCGGACGGCCCCGCAGAATTTTTTTGGTTGTCTTCTCTACGTCCGCTATACTATGTAGCGGACGGCCCCGCAGAATTTTTGTGGTTGTCTTCTCTACGTCCGCTATACTATGTAGCGGACGGCCCCACAGAATACCATTACTTAGTTTTTTCTTCTACACTTAGTTCCACCTCTCCAACACATAGTTTTTTCTACACTTAGTTTTTTCTTCTACACTTAGTTCCACCTCTCCAACACTTAGTTTTTTCTACACTTAGTCCAAACTGTCCGCTATATAGTATCGCGGATATAGTTTTTTCTTCTACACTTTGTTCCACCTCTCCAACACTTAGTTTTTTCTACACTTAGTTTTTTCTTCTACACTTACTTCCACCTCTCCAACACTTAGTTTTTTCTACACTTAGTCCAAACTGTCCGCTATATAGTATCGCGGATATACTTACCGCAGAAAATGGTTGGCACGGACCAGACATTTAGTTCCCGACCTTCCCGAACCCGGCCTAAGCGGAGGGCCTTATATCCGCTATATATATAGAGCTATACAATGTGGCGTAATGTAATAAATTGGAATAAATTGGCGCCCGTAATGCAGTTTTAATAAATTGAAATAAATTGGCCCGAAGACTTGTTTTAGCGACATAGTACGTTAATGCTATTTTAATAAACTGACGCCCGAAGACTTGTTTTAGCGACGGAATCAACAATCTCAATTTTTCCAAAAAATAATGTACGATTCATAATCAACGATCTCAATATATCGAGGCAACAAAAAAAGGCACAATTAACCAAGAAAAAATTTGAAAACATAATAAACAAGAACATAAATATTTTTATTATAATAAACTATGGTTCACAAATGGGGTACGAAAGCTTTTCACAAGCGCTCCGTTCAAAGATTACAACTTGAAAATCCCACCACCCAAGGTGTTCGAACACTACAAAGTCCCCGAGTTCGAGGCCATGCTGGCGCACGAAGACGTTCCAACCCTCTGCGAATTCCTTTTTTTGGGATCGGCCGGGCTTCAGCTTGATTTCAACCTGCCATGCCCCCTTGCGGCTATATAATCTTGCACTATCATGAATTGTTGTAAATTGATTGGTAAATGCTTCCGGTATGTCCTACCAAACACAAAATACAAAAAATAGGTTAGTTTTGGTTAAGAAAAACAAAAGATCAAACTTTTAACACACGAAAATACAGAGAAAGAAAGAGAAAGAGGGATAGCCTACAAGTTCATGCTCAAATCCCGGCATCATGACTTTGAAAAAGTGTTTGCCTACCAGGTGCAAGTTGCCAATATAATCGTAGGCGTAGGTGGTCTCCGATCCAGAAGCCATCGAGATCGTCGTTGAGGGGAGGACGGTGGTGTCGGCGGAGATGTGGGTGACCGGAGATGTGAGTCGCCGTAGATGGGGTAGCGGCTTTAGGTTAGATGTTCGAGAGAGGGGACGCCGTCCGCTACAATAATATATATACCCCGATCTGATTAAATATTTATAGCAGGAGAGAGTTGACGAAGGGACGCCGTCCGCTACAGATACCAAGGGGACACTGTTGACGCCATACAGATACCAAGGGGACAGTTCTCGGGGCTCACGCCCGAGACTTTATAGGCGACCGAGAGGACAGGCCCTGACATGTGTCAGCCTAGAGATCGTCCGCCATACAGTATGGCGGACGCCTTTTTCCTGACACATGTCAGGAACAGAAAGGCGTCCGCGAGACTGTCTCGCGGACATGGGAGGAGGGCAAAAAGGTAAAACTCCCGTCCGCGAGACAGTATGGCGGACGGGTGTCAGTTTTGGAAAAAGGCGCGATCTGGACCGTCCATCTTTCAGGATGGACGGTCAGATCGCGCTAGCAACTTAACTCCATTTGCTAGCGCTATCAATGGATCAGCTCCCTATATATATATATATATATATATATATATATATATATATACTTAGAGATAAGTAGTGACTTTCTCTAAATAACCATTGTGGGACAAGACTTATATACTTCGGACTAAGTTGTAACCGTCTCTGAATAACAAATGTGGGAATCCCACCCATTTCAGGTTTTTTTATCCAATACACATTATCACAATAAGTTTGCTAGATATTTAGCTCTCTCTCAAATTAAATCGAGAGTGAACTAATGAATTCTAAAATGTCTTTACTAAATACCACAGTAATAATTTGTTTATCGATGCTTTGTGTACCCTAGATATGCCCCCTTGTGAAATTTAACTTCTACATCAAAAGTTCATATTAGTGTGCTACTAATGACGAACATATATTTATGCAAAAACAACCGACGATCAAGCAATATTAATTCATTTTAATTTACCCTTTTTCCTTTTTTTGTGAGAGTTTAGCAATATCGCGGATATGAATTCGGAAGTAATTTAATTGTATAGGGCTTCTAATGTGTCCCATGTAACCAAAGTACTAATCTAGCAAAACTCGAAGCACAACAAATTAATATAAGCTTTTAGAACTACGTACAAATGTGCGCGTACTGCTAAGATTATAGGCTAAATGAAACATCCAATTCCTGTTTTTTTTTTTTCTGGGTCCTAATTAACTATCTACCCACCTTTGCTTGTTTAAAACTCATCTTCTTCGACAAAGTCTCCATTAGAGGCATTTGGCACTTCAAAGTTTAGTTTAATCATCTCGTACCAAACTTATACTCGTGTAAGAATGTGTTCTAACACCTCCTGACCATTTTCCGGGTAAAGAGTTGACGGACTTGACAAGAGTTGCTCGATCTACCAAAAGTTGGCAGAGAGATCCTTTTTTTTTCTTTTCTTTTTCACTTTCTAATCCAGCACCAAAACGCCACCACCATTTTCACCGCACCACTCGCTTCGAGCTTGCCACCCTTTCAGTTGTTTCCTCTGACCTCTCCAAGATCAGGAGGCCACCCTCATGTCAAATCTCATTATACCCTGTCCACTTTGGCGCCGATGTTGTCTTTCCCCAAGCCCAGAGACACGCACCCCACAACCACCTCATGACCGCTACAATCACCATCCCAGGCCACACGCTACCACATGAACCAACACAGACCACACGATTTCAATTAGGGGTGAGCATCAAATTGTTCAAACCAATTCGAACTGCTCAAATTGAACAAATCCAATTCAAACCTTCCAAAGATCTTAATGGTTCGGCCTCACATTTCTCAAACCGACCTCGATTCGGTTCGATTTGATTTACGGTTCACTTTTTTGAAACCAAACCGAACTGACCTCTGATATACTAATATATTTTTAGTTACATTCATCGATAATTTTAATATACATGGTACTAAGAAAATCTAAATAAAAAAACCTTAAAGAAAAGAAAAATAATGAAAGCAATTATTATACAAAAGTCTAGTTATAGATATGTCTTGTATATTTTTTATTCTTTCTTGTAACATATCTTTTTTATAATTATTAAGCAGAATAATAATACGAGTAGTTAGTTATTGAATGTAATGATGTTATGTGCAATTTAGAAGAAAACTATAACTTCAATTTTGAATAACATTTGGATTCAATAATAGGTTTGTAGAGGGACAACTTTTTTACATGGGCACTAACTGATCAAACCGAACAATTTAAACTGACTAAATTGAACCGTCCAAACCGATGGTGTTTGGTTCGGTTCAGTTTGGTTCGAGATTTTTCAAAGCGAGAGATCATGGTTTAGTTTGCGGTTTGGTCCCCAAACCGAACTGCGCTCACCCCTAATTTCAATCACCACACCAAGCCATACACCGACAAATCATGGCACCACTACAGCAATTCAGGATTATGAGGAGTCAAAGAGAGCTGATTGCATTACCTCCTTAGCATTCCTTCCCTATTGGTTTGTCATAATTGGGCTTTTCAATTAGACAACGGAGACGCAACACAAACCTATAAATCTGGTAATGACAACTGGCCAATGTTGATGATGAATGATTTGGGTTTTTTTATGTAATGCAAAACCCACCATGGATGTGAACGTAATCTATTCTTGGGCAATGGGGTTCTTATAGGTTGGAAATCAAATTCTTGATACAACCAGAGAAATGGTAGTAAATTCTAATTTCCAATATCAAGTTCAACCTAGGAAGCACCGACACCTCTTATAAAGATGAGGTATGGTGTCCGACACTTACCGACAACTTGACACCTCACCGACACCTCTGGACACGTGTCTGACATCTCTCAGCGGTGTTTGAAATTATTTATTTATTATTTTATTAATGGACACCGTGTCGGACACCTCTTGAAGAAGTGTCGGACACCTTGTGAAAAAGTGTCCACTCGTATGGGGCCAAAATACAATATTTTAAATTTATTTGAGGGATACATTTGGAGTTTTTTAGAAATGAACTTTTAGGCCAAACTCTAATCAGATCGACCCAACAAAAGATAACTTCTTCTTTCTCTCTCATCTTTTTGTCTTTTCCTTTTCTTTGTTGCCTAAAGCATCCAAGCTTGTCAGTCTAGAGTAAGACAAGTCAACACCTCCGACCTCATTTACAGACCATCTGACTATATAAAACCTCTCCTTCATGCCTTTGGTCTCGTGTCTTTTTTTCCTTCTCTCTTGTTATTGTTGAGACTCTAATCTTAGTACTGTTGAGACTTTCAACTGCTTTCTTGTTGCCGACCTTTTTTCTTGTTACTGTTGAGACTATTTCATGTTACTTGCTTTCTTTTTCATCCATTTTGAACAAAATTTAGTTGCTCCAATTGAGAAGTGTGTGTGTGTGTGTGTGTATTAAAAAATTTAGCAGTGTCCAAAATCTGATTTTTTAAAAATTGCAGTGTATGGTGTCTAGGTCGGTCCGTGCTACCTAGAGTTCAACAAAGCAAAGATGAGCAAAAAAAAATAATTTTAGTATTGGATCTCAGATTTCATTATCCATGATGGTCATGGTTAAGAATCAATAGAGACAGATAGGAGAGAGGTGGAGAAGGAAAACTTGGTGTGACAGATTGTAAAAGTGATAAGAGGACAATTGCAAAAGCAAGTAAATTTGATCATTTTCTTGATATTCGAGCAAGTCAAATGTTGCAATTATTTTGGGACCAAGGGAGTAGGAAATGAAACTGACTTTTCTGGCTTATGGAAACCAATCCCCCCTCCCCAAAAAATAGAAAATAAAAAGGCAATACATCATGAAGAAAGCAAGCAGAAAGCATGGTCTCTAAAGTTACTTTTAAAACAGTACCTATAAATTTAGACCCTCTCACACAAATTGTTCGAGAAACATATTCAATACTAGCTTAGGGGTGCAATATGCATCAGAATACTAGATAGTTCAACAAAGATGGTTGCTCTTAAATTGATTTTGTAAGTTTTGTTAGCATTTATTCTAGGTTAATTACAGCAGCGTCCCTGAGGTTATGGTGAAATTACAGTCAATGACACTAAGTTTTAAAAAGTAACACACTGTGACCACAAACGTTAAAGAGCTAACACTTCTTCCCATCTATCAGGGTTCCATCCAAAAAGTATACTTTATTTATTAGGTGTGCGCACACACACACATAACCCCTACATTGCTGCCACCGCCCTCTCCCTCCACCCACCTTACCGCGCACCACCTTCACATCATCCTAACACCACGGTACCACCTCAACACATAGGTCCACCATGGCATCGAGGTTGGGGCGGGGTTGGGCTCTACAGTTTGGCAACCTTGTTGCAGCAGGGTTGGGCTCCGCAAGGTTAGGCATACGAGGGGTTTGCCTCGAAGGAGG